>OZ022422.1:21348983-21649083 GCA_963989365.1 Rhimphoctona megacephalus
AGAGAGAGAGAGAGAGAGAGAGAGAGAGAAGGAGTGAGCGAGAGGATAAAGTGGAGAATGAGAAAAGTGGAAGAGCAGACGCTACCGAGGATTATATCTCGACTATCGTTTTATTTATACGGATTACATTACATCCAACCCAGAGGAATGGATCCCTTGCCGATTTCTTCCTATTCCTCTCTTCAGGGTATCGAATTTTTTGTTGCTTTTTTTTCTTTTTGCCCTCCATAGCTTATCGATTCAATCGACTCATTTCTCAAAGTTATAGCGTTGAATCTTTCATGAGATCGAGCGAGAATTTCTTCGATTGTTATACGCGTGTGTTTCTCTTGGTCGACGACGAAAAATACGCGATCGAGCTATTATTGGCCGACGGATAAAGCGAGAGAGAGAGAGAGAGAGAGAGAGAGGGAGAAAAGCCTTTCGAGCGTTTCCACCCCCTCCCCAGGATTATGGAAAACACCGCAATTTTATTCCGGCAAAAGCGAACGAAAAAAAAAAATAAATAGAAAAAAGCGCTCTACTGCGAAGCAGGGGAAAGACTCGAAATTCTTTCACTATTGAAATAGTTTATCGTAAGCTCTTTATATATTGCTTTTATTGTCGTAGAAAAAGAGAAAATAAAAATTTCATCGAATGTGCCAAATCTTCTGAAAGTCAAACTTCTCCTCAGGACTCGAAAAATTCGAACATTTATATACATTGACGTAGAGATAATATGAAAAAACAAAAAAAAAATTGAAGCAATTCGAACGACTCGTATCTTTCTGGCAATTTTGATGCTTGAATAATTTTTTTATTAGAAATTGATTGTTCTTCTTCAGGATTCGTTTTTTTGTACTGTTTATCATGATGAAACATTTTTTATTTTTTTTTTTTTATTCATAGCTTGTTTTTTGAAAGAGGAACTTTGAAATTGACTTTTTTCAAAAAATTCGTTTTTGTTAATTTTTGTTATAACGAAATAGTTTCCAGTCGAGCAAATCGAACAAATTTCTACCGTATTCAATTATACGTCCGCTTTTATCTTTTTTATTTTTCCTCCTCCCCTCCCGCTCCCCCCCCCCCCCCCCGCCCCGTCCTTTTTCCAGTCGCTTATGGCATTTTCCTTTCACCACCACACGCGTTCACAAGATAGAAGCTGCATGAAAAATCGCTGCCGGTGGAGCCACACAGACCTCCGGGAAATGAACTTTCCTCCCTTTTATATCTCGTGGCAAGAGCTAATTAAATGCCGAGCCTGCCTCGAGCGTTTTTGCCTCTATATTCGCGTTTGCCCGACCGACCATTTCAGCGGCATGTTTCACGAGAAAACGAGAGAAAGAGAAAGAGCGAGAAAGAGAGAAAGAGAAACAGCATCCGCGCGTTGAATCGTTTCTCATAGTTCTCAGTTGTTGGTTCTTGAAAATTGGGTCACAAGCGACTAACTGTACGAAGTTTAGATGCTAATCGCTTCTAATCCTTTGCGCTCTAGTTTTCCTTGTTTTACCATTTCCTCGAAAACCGTAAACAAACAAATATAAAAGAAAAACTAATAAAATAAATAATAATCGACGTGCTACGAAGTTTTATAATGAAAACGATGATTTAATTGAAATTCATTTGTTTTAATTGAAAAATATTTGGATTGCTTTGTCCTTTGATAGAAATTCATATTGTTAACTTTCAATTAATTCGGTTCGTCAAAATTTCATATTGTTCAATTAAAATTCATTCATTTTTGTTATTTCATAAAAATGTTATACTTATCTTGTACAATTGAATTAACTTTTATTAATACTTCGATATAATTTGTTCCCATCGTGATAAATTTCACCCCAAAAATTTCACACCAATAAATAAGTGTCAAAAAATGTGTGCAGGATTTCCTCCTTGCACTTTTCCTTCGACTATAATCTATATGTTTATTTGACGAATTTCATTACGAATAGACCGATAATTATGCTCGGTAAAAGCATAGAGAATGATATGATCGAGCTTGAATTTTCGGTGTCCGTTCCATTCGAAGGAGCAGTTGTTGTCTTGTGAACGTTTGAATAAGCTTGTAGTTCCATTATTGGATCACTCTCGAAAGGCTGATCAATGTGCTCGATTCTTATTATGAATAATCTGTTATTAAAATCGGGGTCATCGGTTCCAAATGGCCCGGGAAACATTGAGGGCTGAATTAGCCTTATTCCCTGGGGGGGGGGGGGGGGGGGAAAAAATAAAAAACTTTATTTTTGGGAACTGAAATTTGTGGATTCATTTGTGAAAATTTTTAGACGTAAAAATAGTCATTATTTTTATAATATCAGGTTTTTCAACATAATTATTTCCTACTCGAGGTACAGTATAAAAAATTTGCAACACTGTCATTTGAGTTGTGCATGAAAAAAAAAAAATGAATTTATCGTAATTCTTTTCACTAACTAATTCAAGTTTTTCAAAATGTTTAATTTCGACAAATTATTATAATTAATAGTAGAATCTTTTTTTTTGTTTCTAACCTTTTCAATTGGACACGTTTTCCCCTCGAGTCCCAAATTATTCATCACCATATATTGCCATTCCAAAATCATCGGATCGTTCGATTGGATTTCGAGAATATCACATAAATTACGTCTTCCATCTTCGGCAGTCATGAAATTCGAGGTAACGTCTTCATCTGGAAATATTATGCGACTCTTCGTGCGGACAGAAAGAAAATTCAATAAATATGGATAAAAATTGTGAATAAACATAACAGAAATATTTACGTACCATGAGTTGCGATTCTGGATTGATATCTTGCAAGAATTCGATCTGTGTTGGATAGTCAGAGTCATTACTGACTAATCTTATATATGGATTGTTAGGTAACGTCACGAAGGTGATGTTACTTTGCTCCAACTGAAAATGACAATTTTTACGTTTATAAATAATATAAATTTTATTTTTTACCAATCATATCCCAGATTATTAATAATTATGTTTGAGGCAGATATTTCAATTCGATAACACTGGAAAATGTTACAAATATTTACTTGTTCCCCGAAAGAGAGTGTAGCAAGACTCAAAAATACAAGAACAAACATTTTTTTTCACTGCTAGAACACTGTATCTATTCTCACATATTCCTGAGCTCAAATGAGCAAAAGTATTCACGGCTTTTCGATGCGCAGTAAATGCAAAATAGAGTATATTTAAATGCCCAATTGTCTGATTAGATTAGACTCTGTAGGTCAAATGAAAAACCTGTTTCGCGGTTATTGTGTAACAGTTTTTTCATGACTCACCCATAAGCATAGACGTTATTTCGAGAAACTTATTTATAGCAGCTATTTTGAAAAATAATCTACAACTAAATAAATAACTCTACAAACTGACATTTTTTCTACTGGAAATTGATTTCACCGTTTGAAATATCTTTTGCTCCAACGATAATTTTTTTTTACGATTTTGGAAATAACGCTGTAAGTCTAGTTTTCCCGGTAAGTAACTTCCGGCTTTTTTAACCTCCTACGAATTTTTGAAGACATCGAATCAGAGGGCTAATTCGAATTGGAGAAGCGTGACCGATGGAGGGTCAGTTATAGCTTTTCCTATAGACATACAAATTTACGTAAGCACGCATATGTGTGCGACAGTTCCATTCATACAGTAACTTTGGGCTTGATAGTATAGAGTTTGGTTGGTTGGTAGTGTGATGGAGCATCTCGTCCACTCAATTTACATGGGAAATGGCCAAGGATCGTCCGCATCTTCTGACCCAATAATACACGGAGCTGCGTTGTGTTCCGGTGGTTGTGTATTGTACGTACGGCGTGTAAGAGATGTTCGGAGAACCCGCGAAACGGTGGCACCCCAGTTGAAATTCAATTACGCGAATATATCCCTGTTTCGCCGAGTTGGACCGAGATAAACCGTATATACGCACGGATAATACACTTCTATTCGTAAAAAAGAAAATAACAGAGCAAACTTTGCAAAACTAGAGAGGATTGGCGTAAATATACATCATGTGTCCAAGAACTGTAGTCCAGTATCATAAAATAAGATTGGGGATAACATTTTGAGTCAAAAAGTACTTGGAAGTTTTCGGATCTGGCTAATATTTAATGAGTTATTAATAGTTGAAGTTGAGCCAATCAGAAGCGCGCTAGATGACGCTTAGTGCGTGAGTGGATGGTGGGGAGTGCTCAATGGTGGTTGGCCCAACTTTAACTGTTAATAACTCAACGAATATTCGACCTTCACCGAAACTTCTGAATACTTTTCGCTTCTGAATATCATCCCTAATCCAATCTCACGTATTGACCTTCAATTTAAGGACACCTGTATATATGATAATTGCATATAAACCCTGGACACGTTCATGTGGTGGGAAAACCGTGAACCGATAAATCTTTGTGAAGTGGCTGTAGTAAATCCAACCCCTATCTCGTTATATACTCCGCACAATCGGAAGACTCGTTATACGTTCCGTGAATGTTCGATTCCGATGAAGCCGGACATCGGAGGAATGTTTGGTTTCCGCATCAGAGAAAAACACCCTCGAACCATTTCTGTCTCTGTCTCATTGTTTCCTCCTTGCTTCTCGTATATTTGAATGATTAGTGGTTTCTGTATAAATTGAATTTACCTAAAGCGTTCACGATTTGGAATATCCGGTGTTATTTATCTTCAAGGGGAGTCTTAGAAACAAAACCATGATATTCGTTATGCCAAATAACAATTTCACGGAGATAGGACAATTTAGACACTAGCAAGTTTCTATGCATTTTCTCGAAACTAAAACAACCCTCATAACCTCGAACAAAAATTAAGGATATGGAAATCGAAAGGGCAACATACGATTTCCATCTATTTTTCTTTAAACTTCAAGTCAGTCATTGAATTCCTTTTCATTCATTGAAGTCCTTAATGGAGAATAAATAATATTTAATTTGCTATGGGCAAAATTCAGATTAATTTTATTTTCAATGCTCTGTATAAGAAATAAACTATATAAGGTGAGCGAAAGTCACTAGAACATTGTTTAATTCGGAATATTTAATGAGAGGCCAAACATCGACAGAAATGCCGAAAATAGAGTGCATCGATTGATTTAGGTTGCGGGGTTTCGTGTATACAAAATAGGGTTCAGGAATTTTGTGTATATGTATACATATATAGAGATGTATGTTATAGTGAATCTGTATACGCTTCTCTTGGGCTCTTGTTCGGCGCATTACGCAAATCGTTCAAGGGACCCAGCGTGCTCCATTACCAAAAGCTCCCTGGACGAGTACGAAATTGCTTCGGCCAGCAGGTGAGCGATTATGCGATGGAAAATTGAAACAATGCTTTGGGAAAACGGGTTATATGCCCTCCCGAATCTATCCGCTTATCCATTAACCGGAACAAGAGAAAGAGAGAAGAGAGAGGGAAATAAAGTTTTTCGTCGGGGGATGCAATGGAGAAAGAGAGAGAGAGAGAGTGTGGAAGAGAGAAAGAAAGATTGCGTGTTCGGCCTATATAGAGGGCGCTTATATTCGATAATCCGGGGAATCCCCGCCATGAAGCCACCCTGCGTGAATAGAAAGCAGCAGGGCGGAGGAAAAATTACATAAAAGAGGGGTTACTCCAAGTGAGAAACGTTGCTAAATGTAAAATATCCGATTAATCCGTTATAAAAAATCCACTGTTGAATCCAGTGGATTTTATCTCTGGCTCTGTCGTTTTGGTATAAATATATACGATGGTTGGCAAACACACATTTTGTCGAAGTTCGCTGGCCCTCCGAAATTTTCCTGGCTTCATTTCCCTCCTTCTCTCTTTTCATTTTTCCATCCCTTCCCCTGCATATGCATGTATGGGAAAGCGTCTCGTCTATTTTCCAAAAAATCAAAGGGCTTCTGGAACCCAGCCAACAGTAGAATGAGAAAGCGAGTCACGCGAGAGCCGGAGACATTGTTCGAGAGTTTATTTTTGTTTTTTTTCCACGAGAGTTCGTCAGTCTGACTCTTTTTTTTTCTCTTTTCATTCTCTCTTCTCTTTAGCTTTCCAGAATATTTTTCTTTCCAGCTTGTTTGTTCGTTTTTTCTAATAATCTTTTTTTTTCGAGTCTCTTGTTCTTTCGTAATTTCCACGCGACATCGTTGTTACATTTCTTTTGTCGCATCATTTTTTCATTGCGCATTATCACTCCCGTTCTACCTGAATTTCGTTAAGGGCTTACGTACATCTAGAGGTGCTAAAAATAGGGTCAATTTCATTAATTTTTTTCATACTTAAAAAATGTATCTATTGAAATAATTTTTTGTATATTTAAAAAGACATATTGTTGTGAATGAAAACGGAAAAGTTCATTGAAAAAAATAAATTAGATGAGCTGTGGTTGTAGGTTTTGTAAAACAGTTTTCTGCAAAATGCTATTTGCGGTAACCACGATTCCGACTGTACGCTTCGATCCAAAAATAAAACAAAATTTTTTTCTTAAAGTCGACAAAAAAAAACAATCTTTGTCGAGGCCAAATTTTTTTTAATGCATTTTTCGCAAAATGGCACAGGTTTGAATCGTAAAGTCAAAATTTTGCCGAAATGTTTTTTCTTTTTTTACTTGTGAAACAAAAATTATGATGTTTAAAAGAAAAATCGCTCTATAGAGATCAAACAATTGTGTAAAGCTCCTCTGTACCAAATTTCATCCAAATCGGTCGTTTAGTTTTCAAAATAAATGGTTACCGTTTTCAAAAACATCATTTTGAAAAAAAGCATTTTGGTGTTTAAGCATCTGTCAAATGGAGATTGGAATTTTTTTCTCATAGCTGCAATATGTTATCGATTTCCAGAAAATTTTTAGAAATGCCATATAAAGGGTGACACCATCGAAAAATAATATTTTTGAAAAATCGAGTTTTTTTACCTCTCTAGGTGTAAATAAAGCTTTAAGGAAGCTTTCCAGTGTGAAATTTTCAAAAAATCGATTTTTTTTTTTCGCTTTATCGAATAGTATACACTCTTCCGAATATTCCCTGAAATTTTTATGCCGAAATTCAGATTATTTCGGTTACTGTACAGCATTTCTTGGAAGAAGGCAACGGAGCGCTACAGCTGCCGCGTCGACGTTGAACGCGTTTTTCTCGAAACAACATTTTTCAAAACGGTGTCCAACTTGGAGGGCAGAGTTTTAAAGCTATCGAGTTGAAATTTTTACACAATATTCTTAACGTCATTGTTTATCGTGCTATGGAAGCTTTTTTTTTTTTGACATCTTCCTATTTTTTTGTAAAAAAAACTGCCAAAAAAAATGCTAAAATCGATACTTTTTGTTCAAACCGGCGCCATTTTTGCAAAAAAAAAAAAAAAGCCTCCATAGCACGAAAGCCAATTATATACCGATCAATAATCTTTTTGTGTTTTTTGTTTCAGATCAAAATTGTGACCCCCAACGTGGACACCACATCCAAGTGCATTTTCTGCAACAATTGTTTCATCATTTTTATAGATATTAATTAATAAATAAATCGATCTTTAAAAAATTGTTTTGTATTCTTCAATACCCAATTAATATACAAAAAAAAACCAGACCGATTAGATTATTTTTTCTTTAAAAAAAAAAATCGCGAAAAACAGCGATTTTTCGGGCTGTCACACTGGAAAGCTTCCTTAACGGGACAGACCTAGTTAGAATTTTCGAAAAATCGATTTTTTTTTATTTCATTTTCAAAAAGTAGAATCTCTTACGAACATTTTCCGCCCAGGTAAATGTAAATCGGACCATTATTCGCCGAAATACAAGACTTTGTAGCACGTCGTGTCTGAGCCATAGGTAAGCAGGTAGCGGACTTCAAATGCGTTTTTCTCGAAATCATGTTTTTGAAGTCGGTGATCACTGTAGCTCGAGAACGGCTTTACCGATCGGGTTGAAATTTATATCACTTCTTCTATACATGGTAGTCCTCCATATGAACGAAGGATTTTTTTTTTGGATAATTATTTTTATTTTTAATAGCAAAAAATGGAACTGATATTTTGGTCAAAAAAACACTTTTGACTTTTAACGGCCGCCATTTTGTGAAAAATGGAAATTTTTCAAAACCCTTCGTTCAACTGGAGCATTATATCATTAACTAAAAATCCCCTCCGTTTTTTTTGTTTCAGATGAGCCGTTGCAGCGTGAGCTTGATCACCGCAAACCGTGTTTTTTTTTGCAGCGTCCTCGGCAATTGACGGTCACCAGCTTATTTCGATATGTATTGCGTTGAAAAAATTGCAACATATACATTACATATGTATCTTTTAAACGGAAGAACTTTTGTTGTGAATTATTTTATCGTTTGACCAAAAAAAAATCGGAAAAAGGCCTTTTTTTTGACGTTCCAACTAGGTCTGTCCCGTTAAGTCGTGTGCGAATGTCGTTCATCAAAAAACGTGGTCTCTTTATTCAATTCCACTCGGAGGCAATTTAAATTTCTTGCATATTTAACAAGACCCCAAAGTACGAGGTAATGCTCACTACACAAAATACTAAAAAAATGTGTCTTCAAAATGAAATATAATTATTTCAAAAAAATATTCTGTCTCCCTTTATTTATAATAATTCTATCAAATATTAAATTGTTTCCTGATATGCCATCCCTAGGGTGAAAAGTCAATCAGCTATCAACATTTTATAACTTTGATGTTAGCATTATTGGCAGCAAGTTTAAGCGATGATTTGTGTAGGTGAAATTTTGAACTGTCGTGTCAAAAGATGCTTTGGAGGCTTGGGGCTCGCTACTATATACATATATTTCTTGACATAAATGTATATCCATATAAACAGAGCAGTTGTGATATGTATATGGGGCATTCCACGCCAAATCGGCGATTTTTGAAATTCGCATTTTTTATTGTTTTGATTTTTTTTAGAACTCATTGAAAGGAATTCGTTTGATTTTTTTCAAATTTTTATCTCAACACGTTCATCGGAAATGAATTTTTGAAAAATTTTCCGATTTTTTTCTTCAAATATCAATAACTCTCTGAAAAATGCAGTAAACCGAATGGATGAAGGGTCAAAATTTTACTTTTAAAACGTACTTACGCTCAAAAGCATGCAGAAAATTATCAAAACATTATATGAATCAATTTTTTCAATTCTAAGCATGAAATGTTTTTTCCCACATAGTTAGCCCCCTTCGATTTTGCTGTTAATTTTTTATAAAAAACTATTATTTTTTTGAGGAATTTTATAATTAAATTTTGAGGAATTTTATAATTAAAATATAGATCTTTTTTCAATCAATTATCTGTAACTCCCTGAAAAATCGAACGAAGCGAATCGTCTAGGGGTTTAAAATTCTTGTTCTGAAACGTACTTTTGTTTAAAAATATGTGAAAAATTATTTGAAGTTTACATCACCTAGTTTTTCCAATTCTAAGATAAAATGACCTTTTTTCGTAGTGCTTGTACTAATTAATTTGTTTCTTTAATGTTTGTACAGAAGCATGATTCATTTAATGAATTTCAAGCTAAGTACGAACGTGAGAAAATAGCTAGTTCTATTTTTCAAATTGTTAATTTTATTAAAGATTTTTGTTGTTGATTAGAACTAATATTTCCCCAGGATCATACTAGTCTTAAAATGTATTAAATGAATAATAGTTTCCTATGAAAATGGAACAGCAAAATCAAAAGGGACTACCACTGCAGGAAGAAACATTTCTGGCTTATAATTTAAAAATTGATTTATGTAATCTTTAAATAATTGTTGACATATTTTTAAACGAAAGCACCTGTCAAAACGAAAAATTTGACTCACTTATCCATTCGGTTTGTATGATTTTTCAGGGGTTTGTGCATGATTAATAGTAAAAAAATCCACAATTTAATTATAAATAATACAACGAACATTTTCCCCATCATCAAACTAGGCTTAAAAGTTATAAAAAAAATGATAGTTTGTGATAAAAATTCAAGAGCAAAATCGAAGGGGGCTAACACTGTGAAAAATAACATTTCTCGCTTAGAATTTGAAAAATTGTTATATGTAATATTGTGATGAATTCCTACATATTCTCATACGAAAGTACGTGTTAAAACTGAAATTTTGACCCCTCATCCATTCGGTTTACTGCATTTTTGAGAGAGTTATTGATATTTGAAGAAAAAAATCGGCAAATTTATCAAAAATTCGTTTCCGATGGACGTGTTGAGATAAAAACTTAAAAAAATCAGACGAGTTCCATTCAATGAGCTCTATTAGAGAAAAAAAAATCAACACAATAAAAAATGCGAAATTCAAAAGTGGCCGATTTGACGTGGAATGCCCCATATATATTTATGTGTGTATATTGCAACCACCGTTCGTATACACATATGTATAACGGCTGCGATGTTTCTGCTCGGAGCAGCAACAGACAAACATATCGGGCTCTTGAACCACCGTCTCTTCTGCTTCACGGGCATCACCTGCGCGTCTCTAACACACGCGGAAACTCTCTGCTGTCTCGGAAAGAGCCACACAGTATACACTCGTTGCTGAAACGTGCAACCCAGGGCGATTTTGTTTCTCTCTCTCTCTCTCTCTCTCTCTCACTCTGCTTCATCTTCTTCTTCTATTCCTTCTCTACTTTCTCCTCGCGAACGATACTTGTGCAACGTAAGCCCGAGACATACCGGATGAGAGATCGGTGGAGTGGCCACGACCACAAGTGCGATGCACCAGACTAACAAATATATACATACATATTATATATGTATTTATATATGGATGGAGGAATAAGAACTTGGAACTACACATTTCGAGGGGTGTCTTAATCGAGTATCGAGAGTCTACCTCACGTACTCACTCAAATCCAGTACTCGTCATCACACCCAACGATTTTTCTTCTTTTTTTTTTACCTCCGCTCTTTGTACAGTGGTAAGTGCGAGTTGGAGGACAATTGTCTGGAAAGATAAATAAATATGGCTCCCGGGGAATAGCAGTATCGATTTGAGATGCATGATGGTTAATTTAAATTGTTTGGAATTTGAAATAGCAGATATTGCAAGGGATATTTGTTAAAATTGTGTTTATTTCTCGTACTCACTCAAATCCTGTACTCGTCATCACACCCAACAATTTTTCTTCTTTTTTTGTTGAATTTTCTTACCTCCGTTCTTTGTAGAGTGGTAAATGCGAGTTGGAGGACAATTGTCTGGAAAGATAAATAAATATGGCTCCCGGGGAATAGCAGTATCGATTTGAGATGCAATGATAGTTAACGGGACAGACCTAGTTAGAATTTTCGAAAAATCGATTTTTTTTTATTTCATTTTCAAAAAGTAGAATCTCTTACGAACATTTTCCGCCCAGGTAAATGTAAATCGGACCATTATTCGCCGAAATACAAGACTTTGTAGCACGTCGTGTCTGAGCCATAGGTAAGCAGGTAGCGGACTTCAAGTGCGTTTTTCTCGAAACCATGTTTTTGAAGTCGGTGATCACTGTAGCTCGAGAACGGCTTTACCGATCGGGTTGAAATTTATATCACTTCTTCTATACATGGTAGTCCTCCATATGAACGAAGGATTTTTTTTTTGGATAATTATTTTTATTTTTAATAGCAAAAAATGGAACTGATATTTTGGTCAAAAAAACACTTTTGACTTTTAACGGCCGCCATTTTGTGAAAAATGGAAATTTTTCAAAACCCTTCGTTCAACTGGAGCATTATATCATTAACTAAAAATCCCCTCCGTTTTTTTTGTTTCAGATGAGCCGTTGCAGCGTGAGCTTGATCACCGCAAACCGTGTTTTTTTTTGCAGCGTCCTCGGCAATTGACGGTCACCAGCTTATTTCGATATGTATTGCGTTGAAAAAATTGCAACATATACATTACATATGTATCTTTTAAACGGAAGAACTTTTGTTGTGAATTATTTTATCGTTTGACCAAAAAAAAATCGGAAAAAAGGCCTTTTTTTTGACGTTCCAACTAGGTCTGTCCCGTTAAATTAAATTGTTTGGAATTTGAAATAGCAGAAATTGCAGGGGATATTTGTTAGAATCGTATTTATTTATTTTACTTTAGAAATTTGTGGGTATTTTAGTGTATTGACGAAATATTTTGGGCTCAATTTCAATGGCAATGATTTTTTATTTATTTTTAAAATGTGTTTTCGTTCTTTGAGTAATGACAGAGGTCGTGTTTCGATTTAATGGACATCGAGTATCAGGGGAATGAAAAAGGGGTTGAGCAGCGTTGAACAAGGTTGGTGGAAGCATTGCAGGGAGAGAAGAGATGGGATTGAACCGATTCTGAGTCATCCCTCGTCCTTTATATCCACTATATATATATATATATATATATATGGCTATAGAAAAGCTAAGACAATGAAGGGCTCTGGTTTTAAGTTGTATTATTAATCAAGGAGGGCAAACATTTCTACGTGCTCGAAAGGCTGGAAGGGAGAGGGGAGGGGGGTTGTTGCTGCACCCCTTTAATGCTGCTTCTTCCTTCTCTTCTCCCTTTCATTATTGGATGCAAATACGTTCGTTAGCCTCACGGTTTTTGAGCTCCAGAGAACTCTCTCCTCCGCGTCCAAAGGACCAAAGGGGCAAAACTCCCTTGGTTCTGGCGCGTTTTCAGGGCGACAGTCTCAAGGGCTCTTTCCGAAGCACGCGTCTCTTCAAGAACGTAAACTCTACTTGAATAACAACAACTATTTTTTTTTTTTTTTTTTAATACATGTTCTTTGATTTGTTTGTTTACAGCGATTATTTGCTAGACATTTTATAATCAAATTGGATTATTTACGTCATCATTCGATCCCATATTTCCAATTCTAACGATTAGAAATACTGGAGGATTTTTCATTATTGCAATCATATAGAAAATAAAAAAAAATTATCCAACTTTTTAACATTTTGGACTCATTTTCCAAAGAAAAAAAAAACGAAAATTTGTTTCTTTTTTCGAGTGAATGTTTTTTAAATACCGACGTTTGTTTTTTTAAATAATAAAGTACATTTTATTGCACATATTTTATCAATTTTTTTTGCTCGCTTAAATATTTTTGTTCGAATCGATAATTTGATTGAAAATAGTCAGTAACGATTTTCGTAATGAGTAAAGAATTATAAAAATTTCAAATGAGCTATATTTTTATCGTCTAGAAAGCTGGAGTATAATTTCTATAATATGTAAACTTATAAATTCGTTAGTTATAATATAACGACAAATACAAAGCAACATACAATGACGGTTAAAGGTAATTTGAAATCGTCCGGTGTTCGGGGGTTTATAGAGTATATGAACATGATTGAAAATGCAAATGAGGTTTTCCTGGGTCGTGAGCATTGCAATATACATATAGGTATCAATATATATATATATATATTGAGACGAACCATACCACCCTTCGATAGCGAAACACCGCATTACCGACACAGCAACGCGCGACTTCAATTATCGATCAATCGCGGCGCCAGCGTCCGGGCGCGTCTATCGACCTAAAGCCGTATAGATCATATATGAATTAAATTTTGTTGAAATTTATTATAAAAACTTTGCTTTCTCTATACATTATTAAAAAAATCTCATGAAAAATCATTTTACAAAACGAAGGATGAAAATCTCAGGTCAAAATCATTCAGAAATATAAGAAAATTTTACATTATAAATTGAAGTGGTTATTTCAAATTCAAATGCGATCTCGCGCCAGAGTCGCAGCAGCCAATTGCGTAAAGTGGCCAATCAACTCATACCGCAAGCAGCAAATCAGAAAAATACTCATTCATTATTGGCCATAACGAATTTTCACACTTGCGCAATACTAAATACGATAGATTCAACCAATCAAAGAATTTTCACGAATAGCAAATCAGAAAAATCATCGATTACCATTCGCGACCGCCAAACATCAGTCATAAGGCGACCAATAATAAGTAACGTCGAGCGAACGAAAACCAATCGATGGAATTCGTGAAAATAATTAGGCTCAAGAGCGAATCAGGAAAAAAGGCGCAATCCCGCCAAATCATTATCATTATTTTCTATTGTTTCGATAAGTATAAGAAGGGCAAGTACAGAGGGCTAAAGGCAGTCTAGTCCTCATCACGCTAGACTCGCTTACACTACTCGTGAGTACTGGTCCTTACCACGCCAGGCTCACTTACGCAATTCACAGGTACTGGTCCTCATCACGCCAGGCCTGTTCAAACTCATAATCAATCAGTCTTAGAGAGATACTCTCAGACGACCAACTAAAAAAAAAAATTAATTCCACCACAGTGAAGAGGGCGGGTTCCATGCGGCTCCGTGTGGAAACCAGATTCTTCCTGTGAGTACCCGATCTAGTTCGGGGGGGCCGGGGCCATGCGATTCCGTTTGGTCTCAAGATCCCTGATAGATTTCCCGTAACCTTAAGCTCCTACCTTATCGCGTCTGGAGGGCTGGGGCAGTTCGGGGACGTTCGGCCCTAAGATTCTGGATGTTCCACCTTAAGTAAGATGTCTGAGTAGGTCTTAAAATTTGTTTAAATAAATTGAAAAAGAAAATATAATAATTTAAAAGTTAAAGCTTTTAAAAAAGGAAAATATGCATTACGACTGATTGATTACAAATTTACAACAGCCCAATTATTAAAGAATTGAAAATTTAAATTGTGAAATAAAAACTAGTTTGCGAAGCTATTGGGAATGTAAAATTAGTTTGCGAAATTAAAAATAAATTTGCGAAACCAATGGGAATCTAGAAAAGAGTTTGCGAAACTAAACATTAGTTTGCGAAGCCATTGGGAATCTAAAATTTAGTTAGCGAAAATATCGGGAATGTAAAATTAGTTTGCGAAATTAAAAATAAGTTAGCGAAACCATTGGGAATCTAGAAACGAGTTTACGAAACTAAAAATTAGTTTGCGAAGCCATTGAAAATCTAAAAATTAGTTTGCGAAATTATCGGAAATTTAAAGTTAGTTTGCGAAATAAAAAAATTAGTTTGCGAAACTATTGGGAATTTAAAATTAGTTTGCGAATCCCAAAATTCGGATGCGAAATTATTTACGAAATAAAAGTTTGATTTGATAAGTCATCTGCAGTTATTAATTGTGAAGCAAACCGCAAATTTCATTCATTAAAATTGCGAGATTGTTAAATCTATAAAATTAGTTGTTATATTTAAATTCATGGCGAAGATTGTTAAGTTATGTAATCGAATCAATTGCGAATCCAAAATTATTGCGTGCGATTTAAAATTAGCATTTTGAGAAAAATACCGGAAGTAAAGAAAAATTTGAACAAAGACAAATCTATGTTTTACACAATACACACATACAAAACAATATTTGATTGAATAAAGATTTTGTTTGTTTCTGCACCAAAATTTCATCACACTCTTGTTCTTCTTTCATGCCCGCTCCTTTATCTTTTAAGAAGCTCGAATCTACGCGTAACGGCGTGCTCTAGCACAAAATCGTACCGTTACAACTTTGGCGCCCAACGTGGGGCGGGTAGTGTAAAAGAAAAGCAAGAAAAATTTAATTGCCAAATCTCATAAAAATTATAAAAATTAATTTTTTTTAATCGAGTCAAAAATGGCCGAATCTCATCAATTGAAAAATCACACAGAAAATTTAGATAAAATTCTTAAAGTTGTCGAATCAATTCAATTTCAAATAAAGTGTCTGGATAAGCGAATCGCCGAAAATTGTGAAAAATTGGGAATGTTAGAAAAAAAAATAGATCAACGATTTAAAAATCAAGAAGAGTCAATCATCAACGAATTGAGGGATGCCCGTGCTTCAATCGGAGACCAAATTTACGAAATCGCTGATTATTTCAAAAATGAACTGGAGATCACTGGACAAAATATTTGGGACATCAAAAATGCAACGCCTCATCAATCATCAGGTCATCAAAACAACAGCATCAAGCAACAGCCCACTAAGACGACCCAGGACAACAAAGTCAAACTAAAACCACCAACATTTGACGGCTCAAACCAAACGAGACCGATCAAATTTATTAAGGAGTTTCGACACTATTGTGAGGTTGCGAATCCAACTCTCACGGAAATGAAATATTTATTTGGACAATCCTTCGACAAATCAGCGAAGGAATGGTGGGTCCTTATTGAGGATCAAATCAATGGATTCGAGGAGATGGAAAAAAAATTCATCAAGAGATTCTGGAGTCACGAAGTCCAATTGAAAATCCGGAGAAATCTGGAATTTGGATTCTTCAACGACAACGGGAAACTCGGGATGGTAGATTACGCTATCCGAATTTTCGGAGCCGCCCGAGAACTCATTCCACCACCAAGTGACGATGACATCACTCAATGTTTGGCCCAACATTTCTCAGAGGAGATAAAAGCAACTGTCGTCAGCCGAGGTTTTAAAACGTTAGAAAATCTCATCGAATTTTTGGAGAAGATCGACCGGGGGGGCCCTGTCCAATCAAAAAGGGCCAGGAAAAAATCTCGAAATCAAAATAATAATTACAACGATGATCAAAACAATCAACATCCATGGTATCCAGAAAACAATGATGACAACGATAAAAATTTACAAATTGAAAATTTAAACTTGAAGGATCAACATTACGACGACAATGAAGATCAATTTGCCGACAATCAATTCAACTTCAACGATACTGAATCTACAACATTTTGGACATGAAAACAACTATAATTTTGATTAATTTTGACGAGAATAAATTTAAAAACAACGGAGTTACGGTGCAAAATTGAGAAATGATATTGGAGGTTATTGAAGAAAAATTATTATGGAATAGACGAGTTTGTCTTCCAAATAACTGAGTAGACGAGTTTGTCCTCAGAAAAATAAAGGATTGACGAGTTTGTCCCCTGATGGAATCGACGAGATGTCTTCCTCATACAAAATAAAATTGAAAAGGA
Source organism: Rhimphoctona megacephalus (assembly GCA_963989365.1). Lineage (NCBI taxonomy): Eukaryota > Metazoa > Arthropoda > Insecta > Hymenoptera > Ichneumonidae > Rhimphoctona > Rhimphoctona megacephalus. Next base: position 21,365,816 of record OZ022422.1, read on the forward strand.
GTTGTTTAAGCACTAAAAAAAAAAAAAAAAAAAAAAAAAAAAAAATATCAATAATCGAATATTCGTCAAAATTTTCAAAAAATTAATCAAGATCAAACAAAAATAAAGGGAAAAATCTGTCCAAGAAAAAAAAAAAAAAAAAAAAAAAAAAAAAATCGAGAAGCTAGATCATCACGTCGGCAAGAATCATCAATAAAAAAATTAAAAAATCCAATCAACTGGTCATCATTATCGATTTTGGATCTTCAAACTTAATCGAATTTACCAAAATTCAATTCTATTAACTGGTCATCTTGTCAATTAATATCCAATTATCAATGTCCTCATTATTATTATCAATGGGTCATCATCTTCAATGTGGCAGCAATAGTCATCAACAAATCAACTAAGATCGTCAACAACGGGTCATCTTTTTCCACGGGCCATCTTTTCAACAAGAACATCATCATCATCAACAGATCATCGCCCTGTCCTCCCACTGGCCCAATTTAGTATTTTTATTCATCTCCTTTTGAGAACAAAAAAACAATTCGAGTCTCAAATTTTCTTTTTGTTCTGGGGGGCGTTGAGACGAACCATACCACCCTTCGATAGCGAAACACCGCATTACCGACACAGCAACGCGCGACTTCAATTATCGATCAATCGCGGCGCCAGCGTCCGGGCGCGTCTATCGACCTAAAGCCGTATAGATCATATATGAATTAAATTTTGTTGAAATTTATTATAAAAACTTTGCTTTCTCTATACATTATTAAAAAAATCTCATGAAAAATCATTTTACAAAACGAAGGATGAAAATCTCAGGTCAAAATCATTCAGAAATATAAGAAAATTTTACATTATAAATTGAAGTGGTTATTTCAAATTCAAATGCGATCTCGCGCCAGAGTCGCAGCAGCCAATTGCGTAAAGTGGCCAATCAACTCATACCGCAAGCAGCAAATCAGAAAAATACTCATTCATTATTGGCCATAACGAATTTTCACACTTGCGCAATACTAAATACGATAGATTCAACCAATCAAAGAATTTTCACGAATAGCAAATCAGAAAAATCATCGATTACCATTCGCGACCGCCAAACATCAGTCATAAGGCGACCAATAATAAGTAACGTCGAGCGAACGAAAACCAATCGATGGAATTCGTGAAAATAATTAGGCTCAAGAGCGAATCAGGAAAAAAGGCGCAATCCCGCCAAATCATTATCATTATTTTCTATTGTTTCGATAAGTATAAGAAGGGCAAGTACAGAGGGCTAAAGGCAGTCTAGTCCTCATCACGCTAGACTCGCTTACACTACTCGTGAGTACTGGTCCTTACCACGCCAGGCTCACTTACGCAATTCACAGGTACTGGTCCTCATCACGCCAGGCCTGTTCAAACTCATAATCAATCAGTCTTAGAGAGATACTCTCAGACGACCAACTAAAAAAAAAAATTAATTCCACCACAGTGAAGAGGGCGGGTTCCATGCGGCTCCGTGTGGAAACCAGATTCTTCCTGTGAGTACCCGATCTAGTTCGGGGGGGCCGGGGCCATGCGATTCCGTTTGGTCTCAAGATCCCTGATAGATTTCCCGTAACCTTAAGCTCCTACCTTATCGCGTCTGGAGGGCTGGGGCAGTTCGGGGACGTTCGGCCCTAAGATTCTGGATGTTCCACCTTAAGTAAGATGTCTGAGTAGGTCTTAAAATTTGTTTAAATAAATTGAAAAAGAAAATATAATAATTTAAAAGTTAAAGCTTTTAAAAAAGGAAAATATGCATTACGACTGATTGATTACAAATTTACAACAGCCCAATTATTAAAGAATTGAAAATTTAAATTGTGAAATAAAAACTAGTTTGCGAAGCTATTGGGAATGTAAAATTAGTTTGCGAAATTAAAAATAAATTTGCGAAACCAATGGGAATCTAGAAAAGAGTTTGCGAAACTAAACATTAGTTTGCGAAGCCATTGGGAATCTAAAATTTAGTTAGCGAAAATATCGGGAATGTAAAATTAGTTTGCGAAATTAAAAATAAGTTAGCGAAACCATTGGGAATCTAGAAACGAGTTTACGAAACTAAAAATTAGTTTGCGAAGCCATTGAAAATCTAAAAATTAGTTTGCGAAATTATCGGAAATTTAAAGTTAGTTTGCGAAATAAAAAAATTAGTTTGCGAAACTATTGGGAATTTAAAATTAGTTTGCGAATCCCAAAATTCGGATGCGAAATTATTTACGAAATAAAAGTTTGATTTGATAAGTCATCTGCAGTTATTAATTGTGAAGCAAACCGCAAATTTCATTCATTAAAATTGCGAGATTGTTAAATCTATAAAATTAGTTGTTATATTTAAATTCATGGCGAAGATTGTTAAGTTATGTAATCGAATCAATTGCGAATCCAAAATTATTGCGTGCGATTTAAAATTAGCATTTTGAGAAAAATACCGGAAGTAAAGAAAAATTTGAACAAAGACAAATCTATGTTTTACACAATACACACATACAAAACAATATTTGATTGAATAAAGATTTTGTTTGTTTCTGCACCAAAATTTCATCACACTCTTGTTCTTCTTTCATGCCCGCTCCTTTATCTTTTAAGAAGCTCGAATCTACGCGTAACGGCGTGCTCTAGCACAAAATCGTACCGTTACAATATATATATATGTATGTATAGAATGTCGATCGTTCTCTTGCGTCACCATCAGTCTTCTGGCTCGTCATCCCGTTGAGTGGACGATCGAGAGTCGAGCAAGAGTGGCTGGTCGTGCGCGTCGAGAAGGGTGAGAGAGCGAGAGAGGATGCGACGAGACTGAAACCGGAAGTGGATACGATCACGTTTCATCGGATGTCCCCTGCATACACACACACACATATATATATATATATATATATATATATATATATATATGTATATATGGCATCGATCCTCGACATACAAAAGTACTTCACACGTCAAATCATAAAAACTTACGCCCTTTTGCTTTATACCAGTCGAGATATCAATCTGGACATAATATCTATATTTATGTACATAAATACACGAAACTCTTCTCGCCAACTGAACATGTGTCGTCCCATATTTCACGATTCGTGACATATTTCCTACTGTCAAGCAAAAATTTTTGAAAAATTTCCAACTTTCTTTCTCCGTTCTGTATCTATGGAATTATATTTTATTCAACGAAAATTAATTCAGATAAAATTTGACCAATTTCAACGCATTAAAGTTGTTTTAGTTTGCAGATTCCAATTTATCGCATGATAACAAAAAAAAAAAACAATTAATTAGGTGTGCTCTTTTTTACTACTTTGGCATTGTCCATTTCTGTACAATTTCTATGAAAATAATTACTGATTACTGATTTCCAATTTTATCAAAATGAAAAGAATAATTTTTAAAAATATAGAGAACCAAAAGTGCATGAATTTTAATTGTTCCTTAGATTTTTCGAACATTAATTGAACATTGAAAACAACACCTTGACAAAATTAAATTACTTTTTGACAAGTGTACGCTGTTAATAAATTCTCAACGTGGAATGTCCGATATATTAGTGTATTCCATGATGTCCGGCGCCCGGACAAAACGGGAGACGAGCGGCAAATAACGAAGGGGAATATCTGTGACACCCTAGCACTTCCTGCTTCTCTCTATTATCATATATATATATAAACGATACGTGCAAGCTCAAGCGATGCAGACTCGACCGTTTGGGATGATAGCAATTTGCACTCGTCTATATCCTCCCTCGCCCACACTCGAGTTGGAATTGTTGGACGTCTATAAAGAAGTTTGATATGCGCGCGTATATATAAAGCTGTAATCTACAACCCTGAGAAGCTAATACAAAAAAAAAAAAAAGATAAATGAGAACACGTCAAGATCTCTTTCAATCTTTGTTCATGTTTCTTTTTCTCCCCTTTTTTTTTCCTTTATCTCACTGAAGCCAAAAAAGTGGTAGAGTGAATGTAATGCAATCCTAAGAATCGACTGAATTGAATACTTTTCTTCTAGAAGCGGAACTCCAAGAAAAATGATTAATCTTCATAATTTAATATCAACTAAAATTGTCTATTAAACATTTCTGAATTTCGTTATAGAAACATTTCCTGAGAAACAAAGGGTACAAACAAAAATTAGAAAAATAATCATATTTATATGGGAAAGAGAATATTACAACTGTGACTTTCAAGATTAACCCGTCAGCAGGCGCGCTACGTAGACTTTAAACATTAGGCGCGCGATGAGAGATTTTCTCACATGTATAGCTACAAGTACTTAATTTGATAAATAAGAACTTGAAAACAATTTCGCTACGATGATTGAGGCTATTAAACATTTTTATTTTTAAAAAACCATAAATACAACGATAATTAACACTAAAAACCAAAAAATAATAATTAAAAAAATTCAAAAACAAAAATTCAAAAATTTTTTTAAATTTTTCTATCATACAGAAGAATAAATTTGGTGAAGATAGAAAAAATTTCAAATGCTTATGCCATTTGAAATTTTTGAGTAATCATCGTTTTAATATAAGTGTGAGAAAAAGTCTCATAGCGCGCCTTCTGACGGGTTAAAGTCTTGAAATGGTCGCTGGTACGTCGGTAGAAATTACGTACAATAGTGGAAAGTCACATGTACATAGATACACGTGTATATAAATTATATTTGTATATATACAGATATATGCTCCATCGACATCAGACATGTTGACGCGATAAGGGATGAGGGTGGATGCTCGAGAGAAACGTCCAGGTCGAGCGAGTTCATCCTTGTATGCACGTTTCTGGAAACGTGTTGCGTTTCCGTGTACAATATTGCTATGCTCAACGCGCTCAACGCCTGTAACACATGTATGTATTACATATATATATATATATATATATATATATATATATATATATATGTGTGTGTAACATCCTAAAGACGATGCAGCTGCAAGAGCTCTGAAGCAGCAGCGAATGGCCACTGTTAGACAGTTACGAAGTCATGGTATCCACATATGGGACATTCCACATAAATAGATTCTCGTTTCCTTGAACGTAATTTTTCTCTTTTATCCGAAATATATATTGAAACTATCACATGTGATTATTCATTATTATTTTTCTTTATCGATCGTCGAAATTTGCATTTAAATTCAATGAGATGTTTTGAATTTGTCGAAAAAGTATAAAATAATTGGTACAAAGTTAGATTTTAGGGATATTTTATTATTTTTATCATTTTGTTATAAGTATGTGTTGATATTTCATAATTAAGACGTAACGTAATTATATTCTGGTGCTCAAATGCTGCAACGTTGTATCTCGAGGTTTCTATGCATAGGCGTTCATGAGAGACACAGTAGAGATAGCTTAGTGTATTCTCTGGCTCTTAACCCAAGCGAATGGGGGACTCTCACCCATTCTGATGGGATGATGGGACACCGGCGCCATATCAAGGGGTGCGTTTAGCTGGGTAAGTGTAGTCTATAACCTCACATAGTAATTCTTGAGCCTTGCCAATCCTCCAAGTATCCTGGCATCGTTGCATTGTCATACGCATTGTTTAAGGGTTGACGAGACCAGCAATGGGCGAAGGGACTCCTTTCTCGTATTAAATCTTCCTTACCCTCTTTTCCTCTTTTTCTCTCTTTGTCTTTCTCCTTAATTTTTCTTCTTTGTCTATCCATCTCATTTTTCATCCTCCTTTCTGTCTCTCCTCCACTATCTACGTTTTTTCTCTCTTCTTCTTTCATATTCCTTCTGAATACAACCTCCTTACTCTCCACGAATCCTCCCTCAAACTACCCCTTACGAATCTCCGTCGCTCGCATACAGCTTTGTCTAACTTCGACAACGGGGTACTTGAATCTCTTGCCAACGATTCTGCGTATCCCTCGGCAAACGACGATCCTCACTCTCCTCATAATCGCATTGTTAGACCTCGGTACAGGGGTTGCCAGGCGAAGAGCCACCGAGAATGTCTCTTGATACTCCAACAGAGCTCCCTCAATGAGAATGAGAAATTCTCGACACGAGATAAACCGGAAATACAATTGCAATTAACATCTTCATATCGTTAGAATTATGTTGCGTCAAAAGTATTTTCATTAGTTGTAGAAAATTTGTTGGTCATTTTCGCAGGGAGCAGCTAAAAGAGAACAAAAAATGTGCTACCCTTTTGTTCAAAATTGAGATATGGATCAATCGATTTTCCAACGGATCATGACGATAATACCGGAAAAGTCTCTAAAACGAGATTTTTTAGTATTCTCACCAAATTTCGGAATAGATACAAAATGATTCTCGTTTCCCTTTTTTTTTTGGATAAAAAAATATATAATAAAGTTGATAAAAAAGTTTTCTACATTTTCTTCGCTGTTTGAAGCTGAAGATCAATTTTTAAACAGGTTTTCATAAATCCTAGTTTCAGCAAATATACAAATAGAATATAATTGCTGTCGATGGGAATGCAAGAATATCCCTTGATCTTGGACTCCCGTATAGATTCCTCAGGGAGAATTGAGGGTGTTCGAATAACGTATGTGTATGTATGTGCATCCGGAACAAGATGCCTTGTTCTGGTGGTGAATGTACGGGGTTGGTTGAATAGAACATCGTTATCTAATAGACCTAGAGAATTAGATCCAATTTGCCTCTGGTTTCACTCCGTCTCTTGGTTCTATCTTGGCGATATATGATACACACAATGCACAACGCCATGATAATAGAGTGCTTTGCACGCGTGTATATATGTATACATATAAAGATAGGTACGTGTACACTGGCGTCTAAACAAAACATTTGTCCGTGCAATGGTCTATGGCAACCGCATTCCCACCACAGCGCACACTGTCGTCTTAGAGACCCGGAGAAGCTGCTGCACACTGAAATTCGATCCTAAACCCCGAGTGGACCTCGTGCACTTGATGTCTGACTCTGAACGACACTCACTACTAAGAGCTTTCCTCTTCCATGTATAATTACATTTGGAGAATCTTCATCAACCCTTCTACCATCATTTTCAGGTGCCTTCTCAAACGAATATTCATAATCCAACGTCTCAATCGGTCTTTACACCTCACTTTAACGAAAATATCACGAATCTCGTAATTACTCTCTATTTAATTGCAAGAGTCCTTAACCACTGAATCAACATTACGTACTATCAATAGTTATATAATAATTATTTAATTTTTCATTTTTAGTACAACGATTGTTAAGATTACAGATATTTCGTCTCATAATTTCTTATTATTAGTACAACTTTATTCAATCATTAGTACAATCATTATTAGTACAACGATTGTTAAGATTACAGTATTTCGTCTCATAATTTCATTATTTATAAGCGTAAAATTTAAATGTTTTTATCAGATCAGCAAAAACATCTTTACTTATTTTCATCGTAAATATATTTTGTTATAAATATTCAAATAATGTTCCTTAATCGAAATGCTCATAATCTATATGAATAATTAATATAATATTAACGAAGGAGTAATTATAATAATGATTGAGTTTAAGCTCTCAATTTTGATGCGGTAATTAAATTTACATATATATATATATATATATATATATATATAAATAAAGTTTAATAGTGTTGGCATCCTCTTGTTAGTTTGTCGATGGACGAATAAAGGTCACCAGGATTTGGTCCATGTGTAACGAGAGAGTAAAACGAAGACAGTGAATATTCTCTCCGTCGCCTTGAGGTTTCGGTTCTCGAGGAACTTTGCCATACCTTACTAATCGGAACTTGTCCTTACCTAGCCACACAAACTTTCGAGATCGCCTCGAAGTTGACGCTTGTAACACGATGACGCTCCGAGAAACCTCGTCAAGGCGAGATACAGACTGAGCGTCTCTTCATCGCCTCTCGTGCCTCTGGCACTATCGAACTTCTTAATTATCTAATCAATTCGTCACCGTTAATACTATACCAACTCTCCGGTGTTTAATGTACACACCAAATAGATCGCCACTTTATTCAACAAGAGTCATCTTTGACCAATCGATAACAAAAGACGATACGTCTTCCAAATTGGGCGCTAATTTTTATGCCCATTTTTTATATCACTCATTAATGGAATTTTAAATATTTTTTTCTCTATGGAGAAACTTTTCAATAATGAAAAATTAGAATTTGACTCATTGTCAAATAGATGGAAAATGGCAGCTACGGGAAGGCAGGCATCATAATGTTTTCATAGATACATAAAAAAAATTATTCTGTATATTTGTGTAACGATAAAATTTCTGAAAACTTAAGAAATAATGAAATTGTGATTTTTTTCCAGTAAAAATCCATTTAAGCTAATGCAAATTTTATATAAACGTCAGAAAATCATTTTACAGTCATTTTTTTTGGTCTCTGGAGTATAAGGAACGCTGTGAGATTAAAATAATGTATTTGACATCGCATTATGATAATCAAGTCGATTAATAATTCCATTATGATGCTTCTGAAACTTGGAATAATTAAGAAAGTTTCTATTTAATGGTTAAAATAAATTTCAGCTGTTTTGATTTCTTATTCAAATGATACAAAATCGTTTATCGCCATTTTTTGATCCCTGGAGTGTGATGAACGCTGGGAGGCTGAAATAATGTAGTTGACATCGCGTTATGATAATCAAGTTGGATTATAGGTGGGGAAAATTGATGAGGGTGTAATAGGAGCGATATAAAGAATCCGGGGGCGACTTACACATGGAAAAGCTCTGTGTTTATTGAGCCGTAAAAATGACACGGATGAACAGCCACGAGGGATGAAAAAAGTGTATTTTCGTTCAACTTCCGGGTTGAAACATTCCAGCTTAAAAAAAAAATAAACGACAAAAAATGACAAGAAAGTACGAAGCATTTTATTTTATTTTACGAGAGGCGTGTGATCGCGTGCAGCGAAACGAGGTCGGAAGTCGAGGGCAAGTTTTCCTCGGAGAAGCCTCCGGCGGTGGTTCGCAGCGCCCCGGGACTGCGAGTATAAAAGCCAAGCGCACCTGTTGGCACCGTAATTTTGAGCTTCTAATTTTCCGTCCTTCACACGTCACTCCATATGCTCGAGCTCTGCATCAACTTTTTTCCTCTCCTCTCTCTCTCTCTCTCTCTCTCTCTCTCTCTCTCTCTCTCTCTCTCTCTCTCTCGCTGCCTCTCTCCCATCCCTTGGGAGCAAAAATTAAATCGGCTGAGGTAAAAGAGAGAATTTTTACGAAGTCCAACCCTCATTTTCGTATATCCATATTTTCACTCATGTGTCAACTCGAGACGAGTCGTTTTTAGATGAAATTACTATCGCTCTCTTCCTCTCCTTTTTTCTGTGAAGCTTTGCCTTCCGGTGCATCCGAACTATCAAGTTCGAAGGTCAATCAAAATTATTCTTTTATATGTTTATTAATTTTTCATATTTTTTAACGAAAATGTGACATTGGAATTTTTGAATTGACCATAAAAAATGCTTGTAGTATATTTATGCATTTTTATTAGCGTTCAACACGTATTGAATGTCAATCAAAGTTTTTAAACAATTAATTATGTTCTACGATTCTTAGCAGTTTCTTATTTCTACAGTTTTTTAACCCTAGAACCCCATAGCCTATTTTTTTCAACGTAAACCCCAAACTGGGGTAAATAATTATCCCAATTTTCTCTTTAGCATAAAATGTTCCTCATATGCGATAATAAGGTTCAATTATATACCATTCTCTTCGTTTTTTAATAACGAAGAGAATGGTATATAATAAAGTCACATTCGGTAAATATTTAATGGCGAAAACTCTATAAAACGAAAGGAATGGTTTAACAAAATTGATTCGGGAGGGAAATTTGACATTTTCATGGGTTAATTATAATTACGGCGTTGTGAGGTTCGAGGTTGTGAGGTTAAATTTGAAAATCATTTCCAAAGAAGAATTTGTCACCCTCAGAAAGATTTAATATGTAAAAATACGTACCAAAATATGTTTAAAAAATATTTTTCTTTTTAAATTGTTTTGTAAACATAAAATAATAAAATTGACGATACATTTTATATTGTACCATTGAATTTGAAAATCTCGTTCGAAATATTTTACCGAAGATTTAAGATTTCTTTTAAAATACTAAAGAAACCGGTAAAATTTAGAAAATATTCAAAAGAATTTCAACCATTTGTTTTACTGATTTCGTTCATACGATTTTCCCCGAATTTTTTCATACATGATTCTTTCATTGTAGAGAATAAATATTGGAATGGCGAAGAGGGGTGAGATGGTAATAAGGCGCGTGCGTACGAACATAATTGGAGCGGGGAGGTTTTTCCCCTCGCGTTGATCGGGCGGTTGCGTTGTTTTCGGCGGTGGGTTCGAGCGAACCGCGCCGACGACGTGACGTCGGCGTCGGCGCCGGTCCTGAAAACCCGCGACCGTCGTCGAGCTATACTATACTCGGCTCGGTAAAATGCTCGGAGCGCTCAGTACGTCCTGCGCCGTTGTAAGTCGCGCCCACGGATTCGGGACGACCCCGTAGCTTAGTCCGCGTCGTTTCGTACTACTAAACTTGACTTTAGTGCACGAATAGTGAAACCGGTTCGGATCTCGTCTTTTAAAAGTCAAAAACCTCGATTAAAAAGAAAAAAAAAACTTTTTAAACAAACAAAAGAAAACACGATCTTCGGGTGTTTTTTTTCTTTTAATAAAAAAACAAATTTAACATTTGGCGTGCAAAACAAGTTGAGGTAAATATCCTCTACTAGAACGATGACATTTGAACGACCAGCTGGTCGTGACGTAACCACGACGCATGAGATTTCTACACGAGAAACACCGAAACAGGTGCTTGATTTTATTTTATCTTTGAATTTTCTCTTTTTTTCTTCTTTTCTATCTAATTTCTTGTTGTTGTTGTTGTTGTTTTTTTTTTTTTTTTTTTTTTTAATATCCGTACGAAGTGGTGCGTGTGTAAACGTGCGTTTGAGTGAGTGCTGTTTTTCGAAAATGATGAGGCTCAATATAGAAAAGAATTAAAGGGAAGCAACGATTCGTATTAGAAAAAGTTTGATCGTTTAATTCATGTTTATTATTTATTAGTGTTTTATGAGCAAAATGATTTTCAAAAGTGGAGATTTAAAAAAAATTGTTCAACACTTTTGTTACAGATAACGTGAACTATTTTTCGGATGATAATTAATATTCATAATTGAGCCCTAAATCATGTAAGTTTTGCTGCGAGTAATAAAATTTCATAATCTGCAATTAAAACTTCCATTCAAGTATTTTTCACTCATAATTAACGTAACTTTTGATATTTAATTGGCAAACTAAAAAAAACAAAAACAAAAAAAAAACAAAAAACGAGTAAATGGAAGATGAGACCGATAAAAATTTTGTTCCAATTACTCCGACAATATGTAAATTAAAAAAAAAGGAATAAAAAAGCTTCGTTAAAAAATATCTTGATGGGTTAAAAGACTGGCGAGCAAAAAAATAATTGGCGCGCAATTTTAAAGAGAAATGCAGCAACGCAAAGTTTACGTAAATTGGTAAACAACTTGAACAATTAGTAGCACTCATTGAAGCGAGTGTGCAGTTTCTACGTCGTAATTCCATATTTGTTTTTTCGATTTATAGCTAAGAAATGTTTTCAGCGCTTTCAAAATCATCATTTTTCAACTAGGGATTAATAAAATAATTTGAAGCTTCTTTTGTTGCAAGGAAATTTAAAGAATTCATATCTGAAATGTCTACTTTATAAAAAATGGCCCAAATATTCGTGAAATAATCTATACTTATGATAAAAACTGTCGTATGGAATTTTCTATATACGTATAGAGACTATCCTATCGGTAGAAAGTTTGCTGTGGACGTTTTTTTTTGCCGGATGGTGCACTGGGAGAGAGAACTCGATAACGAGATTCTCCTCCGGGCTGCGACCGAACGAAGAAGGATTATATCGTCAACCTCTCGCTTTCTCTCCCTTTCGCTCTCTATCTTTTTCCTTTCCTCCCTTCTGATGCGGTTCAGTATTCGTTTTTCCTTCCGTTTTTTTTGCTTCCTCGACGTTATGTATGTCGCGCTTCGGTTCCCGACCTCATACATCAATGTGTCGCTGGGAGAAAGAGAGAGGGAGAGAGCGAAAGAGCAAACAGTGCGATCTGCAACTCCAAAGCGCCAGGTGCTCATGATTCCTGAGAATTCAGGGCTCGAAAAAAGCATTCTTTACATTTTTCAACAATTTTATTCCCATTTTCCTTAAACACAAAATTTAGAATTAATAAATTGTGCTATCGATAAAAAAAAAATGATTTTTACACCCTCAGAAAATGTATCGCTATTATTTCGATTGGAATAAAGTGTAGAAAAAGTAGTTGTGCAAAGCAAATTGATTGTTTTGACTTAAAAAAATTCTGATCCTTAAAAATAATTGATTTTTAATGACAAATAGTTTGGTTAACTGGAATAATTGCTCTTGCACCGTTTGGAATATTTTCTTTGTGCCACATCGACTATTTTTACAACAAAGAAAAAGCCCACGTTTCCTGAAGTCCTAAGCGTGGAATATTATTATTGTCTGACCACGACGTACGTTTTCTACTGGACCGAGGAGTTCGGATCAGTTACCGTAGCGCTTGAGTCGTTGATCGAGACCGTCAGTAGTAACGGAACTCGGTAGAGTACGAGCAACGACCGAAAGTGGGACACTGCGGGGGCATGTTTTCCGAAGTAGTAATCTCCCTTGTATCCGGACGATTATCTCTCTCACTTCTTTGCCTCGAATACCTTCTCCCTTCTCGAATACATACCTCCCCTCTTCGCCTTTTATCTTTCCCTGGGAAAAAACCGACGAACAACTTGTCTCCTAGGTTTTTCTTTTCGCAAGTATTCCTTTCGGTGCACAGTTATTGAAGTACTTTTTTTTACCTTGCAGTTTTCAACCCCATTTTTACAAACTTTATTCAAGATAAATCACGAAGTAATATTTAGATATTCGAATGAAAATTTGTAATGTTTTGTTTCTAATTTCTTTGATTCGAAGAAATAAATATACAATAAATTTTGATCTCGAACGAAAAATTGAATGTTTTTTTAGTTGCATTGTTTTTCAAGTAATAAAGTAAGAAATTGTACTGGAAAGTTGTATGTCTCTATCGTTTATTTTCGTATACAAATTCAACGGAGCATCGTCGGCTGATTTAGTTTCCGTAGTACGAGAGTTTTCGGGATGTTCCACGAGCGCGAAGCTTAATTGAGAGTCTCTGCCCCCTTCTCTCTTCCTCCTGTACCTCTGTATGTCTGTGGTTGTGTAGTTGTGCGCACGAGTGCGATAGAAAGTTTGTGCTCACGTGTCTGGTAGGTTTATATATCACGGGCTGTCGAGTTAAACAAAGTTTCTCGATTGTCGTATAAATGTGTCTGTATCCATGTGCGTATAAGTGTCATTTCGAGTTTCCCGAAAACTCTCCAAATAATTTTGAATCAATGAGAGGTCAACCGAGAGTTTATTCAACTGTCGGATTCGTTATACTAATGAAATGTTTTAGTAAAGTTTATATTTTAGGATTATATTGAAAATAATTTTTATTTTTATTTATAATTAATATTGTAATTTTGAACTAAATATTATGGAGCTCCTTTTATTGTTTATTAAAGTTCAGTTTAAAATTGAGATTTGAAACCCCCTAAAAAACTCACAAAGAAATCGTTAAATTTCCAGAGTTTCAAATGTTTTTGTTAATTAGAGCATACTGGTATAAACGGACTCTCATATATTTTTTTCGTGTACTATATTTATGTAGAGAATACCAAATACGCTGCAGCAGGCTGTTGATTAATCAGTTAATTAAATGGTATGCAAACATTCAGTTCCGATGCGTTCATGCGCGTATTTCCGGCAATAAATATTTCAATGGTACGTTCGGTATTTTCTTTCGGCAAACAGACTGCCAAAATTCCAGTAATATATTGACAGACCACAGTATTAAAAAGAGGGTAAAAGAAAAATAATGAAGCATAAAAAATGACAATAACGAGGCTAAATGTAAAGATTAACTGAATTCTATTTTTTTATAGGATTTTTTTTTCAACAACAAGTCTCATGATATAAAATCAGTCTCGTTTTTCATGCAATCGAACGGTAAAACAAGTTCGCTGAGAAACAAAAGTTTTGCACAAACTGCGACTAAGCTCAAAAGGGGCTTGTTTCACTTTCTCTCCCTTGTCCTGCATGTACGATTGGACCTCAATCTTGGTTCGCATACAGGCTTCCAGCACTCGGAGTTTACAGTATTTGCAACGACAAGGGTACAAACCGACATTTGTGTTTACACAGCACGTTTAACTGACACGAGAGCACAAAAAGTAAAATAAAATGTTTCCTACTAAGGAAGAGAGAGAAAGGGAGTGATAAAAAGCAAGAGACAGGAAAACGGGGTAGAGAGAGTTGTAAAAGCACGAGTGTACGTGGCTGTAAAACGTTTGACTTAAGGGCAAACAGGAAATTCCAATGTCCAAACAATAAGAAAAACCTTCAATTGCAGAGATTACTTAATTCCTTCGATTTTAAGTTGAAGGCAGAGGAAATTTTGAAAACGTACTAAAATGTAGCAAAATGAACGGGGAATTACTTGTCAACATTCAATTTCAACAAATCAGATTTTACATTTATTATCGTATATGTGAATATTGAATGAATTGCTTGAATTTTATTTATTCATATATATTATAAAATAAAATTGAAATTAATACATTGGCAGCTTTAATTTTACTCTTTTATGAAAACACACATAAAATAATTTCAATACAGAGAAAAGCACATCAAAATGTTCGATTAATTTGATAATTATACCAAGATATTGTTTCGTTTCAACGATCATTCGACTCATTTATGATCCATTTTAGGTGAGATAATCAAAGTTCTCTCCCTAAATTATGTATTTATAAATATGCATTTAAATATAACACATGTGGGTGGGAGGATAAAAATAAATATATAAAATAGGGATAAAGGCTGGTGGAAGTGTCGTGAGAGCTCGCATTGTTAACACGTCACCGAATCTCTCCCATTTACGCTCTTGCTCGCGAGAGAGCCTTCTGTGTTTTTCATCTGCTGTATAGCTGGCTGTTCCCCCCTTCGCGGGAAAACTCCCGATGCGAGACGACATCGCGCACATCGTGCGAGCTTTTCCCCTGGAAAAGCTTCCGCGATTTTTTTTTGTTCTGTTTCACGCCTTTTTTCAGTCTGTTTTATCTCGTTGAGCGATGCAGTTGCTCTCTCCTCCTCTCTCTTATTATTTTCATTTTTTTTCCTCTGCTTGAACCGCAGAATTCAGGGCTGTGATCACACGAAATCGTTTATTCAGACGCAGCGATATTTATTCCAACGATGTAGCGATAGAATACTGCACTTTTTTTTCCTAAATACTCGCTCGATTTTTTTCCGTTCAAAAGTTTAAACTCAAATTTAAAAAAGTTCCCACTCAAATTTAATTAATTCGGTTTGCTTAATAAATTCCGAGTATCACGAAGGTCGTAGAGTTACGCAAGCTCCCGAATGAAAAGACGAATATTTTTATACTGTAGTCGAATTCTATAACAAGTTCATTTTCTGTATTCAACGATGATTTTAAAAAAATTTAGTATTTTTTTTAAATTTAATGCCTGGTAATTGTTAGAATGCCAATATTTTCATCGAATGGTTAAAAAAAAAAACAATTGAAACATTTTTTGAATGCAGATAATTTTTTTGAACCTCAACAAAACACTCCATCACTAATTGTTTATCTAAGTAATTAATGAATTTTCCTAACATGAAATATCTCGTGCACTGAGAAAAAAATTTTGTTGACTGAAAGAAATTTCATTTCTCTCAACCAAAATATTTAGTTCGATACGGGCAACAAAATATTTTTGAGATAAAACAAAATAATTTATAAATGCTGAAACATGTTATTGGTCGAATCAACAAAAATTTGGTCGAGCCGAACAAATTAATGCTAATGCAACAAAATATCATCCAAATAAACTAATTCATTTATTCGTCCTCACGATTACCGTTTAGTCAATTTGGTAATTGAGATTCAAACAAATATTTTATTAAATCATCTAAAAAGTTTGCGTAAGCAAATAAATGGTACCAGTTGATCGAACGAAATAATTTGGCTCTGATAATTTAGTTGATTCATCCACAAGAAATTTTCATGATTTAGTCGAATAAACTAAATCATTTGTCATTGAACAAAAAAATTGTTGGATCCACCAATTTTTCGTCCAACTAAATGGAATTAGTTCGATGAACAAATTTTTTTTCTCAGTGTGAAAAAAACTCATTAACGCAAGCTCCAAGTGACTGATAAAAATTCGAAAGCGAGTATTTATGTGGGCAAAGAAAATAAAACTGTACCAAAGATTTTTGAAACAACTTTAAAAGGCTTTATTTTTTGTTCGATGATTTTGGATTTCCTATACGGAGATGAAGTTTTGACGTTTAATGTAAAAGAATCTCTATATATGAGCCATAAAATCGAGAGCAACGAAGGATAAGAGAGAGTATATACCGAGGGTATTTGTTCTGCTGGGGGAAGTTAAGGGGTGAGCCTGAGCAGGCCGTTACGTGGTGTTATGCTGCGGTACTGCTGTTGCTACTGCTTCTGGTCATACACACTTTTACGAGCGATAAAAGTCGACCCGATACCTCACACGAGGTCAGGTGTCGTCTGAACTTTCAGCAACCTATACGTATATGTTTATATATGAAAATAAATATATTTATGTATGTATAGACATAAAAACACATGTATATAAACATTTTCCAAGAAATACCGGTTTTTCCCGCTTCGAGTTTAGGTACACCTTCACATATAATCCGTCGGGTAGTCGATTTAAGCCCACCAGTATCCAATTTCCGTCAAATCCGTCAATGCACAGCCTCCCTCCCTCCCCTCCCTCGTTTTAACGAAAGGGAGAAAAAGAGAAGGAGGGGCGAGAGAAATCCTTCGATAATCCCCGGGCGAGAGGATTTATTGAATTTATTTGGTGTAACAGGCTCTTGTCCAAAGTTTTTCAAGCTTTTAAAACGTATATATATAGATGTTACACAAAAATACACCTCGTACACTCGACAGAAAAAACTGGTGAAAATTATTGCGATGCGAATTAATTGTCAATGAATGTTACAATTTTTTTTTGTCTCATCCATTCTGCAGCTTATTCGTATTATTTTGAGGATCTATTTTCTTCATAAAAGAGAGTAAACGAAGTAGAGGAAATTTTTGTGAAATAAAATAACAAAATATCAGCGAATAGAAAGGAGGAAATAAGGAAAAGTAGAGTGTCCTATTTCAGGAAATAATAAACTTGCTGTTTTTTGTTTTTCTTTTCTCATTTTACGAACGAGAAAATTAGTATTTTCTCTGTGAGAATTTCTCTTTTCATCAATTTTCTTTAGCAGGGAGATTCACGTTTGCAAAGCTTCATTGACGTATGAACGTCATGGAGGATCGTTATGAAAATAATAATAAAAGAATAGCCTCACGTTCCGTGAATTATGTATCTAGCGTTTTACGTCTATACGTTTTTTTTTTTTTTGCAACAGGAAAGAAATACACAGAGAAAGGGATGAGAAGTTGAATGAAAAAAGTAGCATCGTAAAAGTATTGTGTACGTAAGGGGTTTGCAAAAAACTAACAAAAAAGGGAATGTTCCCCGGACTACATAAAACGATGGAATTCAAGTATTTCTCTCTCTTTCTCTTAATTCTTTGCTAAAACTCCAGGTTTTATTTGCACATAGAGGTTCGAAAAAAAAATTCTCATCGGCTGTACACGTATTTCATCAGGATATTCAAGCACTATGATTTAAATAAACCGCACCCACTCTCTGCATAAATACACTAGACTATGGCAAACGAATAACGTCGTCTCGTTTTCGATAATAAACCAAAGTAAAATAAAGCAGTGTACATTTCCATGAATTACGAGAAAAAGAGAGAGAGAGAGAGAGAGAGAGAGAGAGAGAGAGAGAGAAGTCACCAGAAAAAATGCGTGGATAGACGAGCTCAACTTCCCCAGTCTTTCTCTCATGAATTGCAGATTTTTCCGTACGAATCAAAGTTTTGCGTTTACGTGTGGCAAGAGCTCGAGAACTCAAGAGCCTCCATTCTCTCTTCCCTTTCTATTTTATCTCGAGGTGTCTCGAATTTCAGACTTCAAATTATTCGATTCCTGTTATTTGCCAGAATTATAAATGTTTCTCCGCTCAAATATACGATTGATATAGTCGACTATCGATTTTCCTCGGAATGAGTTTCAGTTCAATGAAATGCGTTTGATCGAATTGCAAATTACGTCATTAAATTCTCTGTATAATACATTTTATTTCCGATTCCTCATACATTTTGTATGACTCACGAATTAAATCGTTTTCATTCTAATACACTCGTGATTAAACACAATTTATGATAATGAAGAGTTTTTAATACACATGAAAAGTGATATTGAATTTGACTCTGGTCGAAATTAATTTATACGACCAATTAAACTTCTCGAATATCAAAACAATTATCAATAATTTCCTAATCGACTGGTAAATATTGTTCTAATCAGTTTATAAAATTGCGATTAATATTTATGCCAGTTAATTGAAATTGCCCATTGAAAAATCATTTCAAACATTACAAAGAAAATCATTAATCGATTGAAATTCGGAACAATCCGATAAGAATGAGTTTTTGTGGGTCAGTAAAGGAGTTTGTGCATGACTGGAATGTCGTAATTGAAGATCGAATTCATTCACGTTTAAATTAACCCCTTTTTCTCGAGGTCATATATACGTCGCGATCACACGATTCTTTTCCAATTGTACAGGCTCAACGAGGGATGTACAAGTTTAATTGAGTTTCTCTTTGAATTTAATTAATTCGACGTACATAGCCCGGGGAGGAGAAAGAGAGAAAGAGAGAGAGAGAGAGAGAGAGAGAGTTGGGGATACGTTTGGTTTGGTCGCCATCGATCTTGTGTTCGTTCCGGAAGCGAGAGTATAGTCGCCGGAAAGAGCAAGAGAGAGGAAAAAAAGGGCAAGAGTATCTTTCTCTTTTTTTCTCTCTCCCTCTCTCTTTTCTCTCTCTCTCTCTCTCTCTCTCTATTCTCTACTGGCATTGTTACGGAATCTCACGTCTGCCCTCTCTCATCTTATCGTCGAATGAAACTCTTTCGCTCAAACTCCAGAAAGTCGTTTGCAAAGAGCTTTTCCCAAGCAATGGCTCAAGGGAAAATAAGAATCCGATCTTACCCCATTGCAGATAATTTCATCCCATTGGAAAAATTCTTCTATTGTCATATACATACATGATACTTGATCGATTTATCATTTAAATAACTTTGTAGAAACCCTTTCATAACTTCTGATAAAAAATGTTTGAGTATGTCCACAAACTATTTCCATATTTCTAACTTTGAACCGTTGATAATTCATGATAAATTTAAAAATTCCAAAAATACTTGAAACGTTTTTATTTCGTTGGTTTTCCTGAATAAAACGAAATCATTATTTTTCTCTCATTGATAATGTGGGTTGATAAATGTTTCAGATTGCTGTAACATCGACAGGGGAAAGTTAGTCCAAAAAAAAAAGGAAAAAAACGAAAATCAACCAAAGAAGACAAACAAGTAGAAGAAACAAAGAAGAAAATCCTGCCAGAGACTTGATTTAGTAAGGAGGAGGAAAGCATAAAGTGAGGGAGATTAAAAGAAATAGAAAAGAAGGTAGAAAGCCCGCATCAAAGTAAGTTTCAAGGTGGACGAAAAAAGGGAGGAAATCAAAGATCAACAATAAAGTAATGATCGTGAGGGACGTTTGAAAATAAACGGAAGTAGCCGAGCGAATATCGGGTATTTTCTCTTTCCTGTCCCTTTTTGTGGAGATTTTATTCGAAGGGCTCTCTCTCTCTCTCTCTCTCTCTCTCTCTCTCTTGCGAGAGTGAAAGGGCAACGGAAAGGAAGTCGAGATGAAGGTACCCGGAGGATCGTACAAGTGACTCGTTTTCTTGTCTCGAAGCCAAAGTGGATCAGGCAGCGGAAGTTGAGTGAAAAAAAGGGAAAAAGGGACAAGAAGGGAGAAAAAAGGAAAAGGGATACGAGCGTGGCGGGCTCGGCGGCGGCCTGGCGGCCAAAACTGTTGATTGTTTCACTCGGGCAAAAGGGCCCGTGTGATGGTCTCGGGGTGGTGCCCGTGCGTACCTCTGGGGCGCCGGGAATCCCCGCGTCCACAGTCCAACATCCATACAGGACACAATTCAATCGGTTATCATCACGGTGGCCCTTACACCGTTAGCACCGCCACCGGTAACCCGGAAATGGTTCAGATGTTCTACTACGAGAATCGCGGCAAATGCTGCAAAAAGTTACTACGTTACGACGGGTATCCCAACAAAGTGAGTCCTTACAATTATTCATTTTTTAGAATTATTCCGCAATATTCAATTGGACTTTCATCATTCTATAATTTGTTGAAAGGCAATCATTTTTCTTTCTTTATCTAATAATATATTTATTAATTTTCTTATTTCAATAATAGATGAATGTTTTTTTCCAATCGGGATCTCATAATGCTTGTCAACGTGCAATGTTTTGCTATTGTGAAATGTGAAACATTTCTTATATTTAGCGATTTAGGAAATATATTTGGAGAAAGAAAAACTTTCGCACACTGCTTGTTTAAAAAATTGAACAAAAATATCTCATCAATATTGTTGAACTGAGTAAGAATATTTAAAAAGTTCATATTTTGGGTCATTGCAATGCACTTTCTTACACAGTGCCTTATCGTTTTATTTCAAAGTTCTCGGTTGGGTACTTTACGAAATCGTTACCAGACATGAATGTTTGTTCTCTTTCTCTCTTCAGCTTTATTTTTCATATCCTTCGTAAACCGTGACGTTGCCAAGAACAAGCATTAAGGAAAATTCTGCCTCTGAGTTCCACAGGGCGATATCCTCGTAAATTTCCGACGTTTCGTCGGATAAATTTTATCGATGGGTTTTCACTTCGCTGCCATTGCGTTCCTTCGTCTCTGGCATTTGCAGGATATTCGTAAGGGTTGCCTCACGAAACCATTTTCTCGCGCATTCGACACTGATTCTGCATAATGTCGAGCAAAAACATGGCCCAATGCGAAAAGGAAAAGAGAGAGAAAAAAGAGAAAAAGAAATATATTGGGTTTTAAATTTAATTTCCGCTGTTTTTCAACAAAAAAAATAATTATAGTTTACGGTAAATTCCATATTATTTGAAGTATTGTCCTTCAGAAGCAACGACCTTTTCCCATTTTTCACGCCACAAATGGATTCCACGCCAATAGAAATCGATGCTTTTTGAGGCGATCCATTCATCGATTCATTTTTTTATATCTTCAAAAGACTTGAAATGCTGTGATGACAAATAATTCTAACTAGGTGATTTAAACTCGCGCTTCGCACGCGTCAATTTCTTACCTAGCGTTATTTTTAATAATAAAATAAACCTCAATATTAATGAAACCGTCAGAATGATCTAAAAAATATGATTTATACATGAAGGTTATTATTTATTATTTACTTACTTAAGTTTTAATAAAATCTATCTTTTTTCGAGGTGTATTACGAATAATTCTCATTCGCTATTCTCCTTTCCAGTTCGCGACTTTTTAAAAACAAATTTCAGTTGTCACAAATATTTTAAAGGACCAGCTGTCATTGTGACATTTTAGGGCAAACAGATAACTTCAGAGTCATAATTTGACTTGAACTCTGGCACGAGACGCGAGCTACGTGCAACGTCATAGCGAACTAATCAGAATAATAGACAGCGGAAAAGCGATGACAAAACTGTAATTTCATGCGTTACTCATGAATTTTATATAAGAGGAATCGCTCGAAATAAATGATAATCAGACGGTGCTATGTCCGGTGAATACGATGGGTGAGGTAAGACTTCCCAGCAGTTCATGTCCTTTATATACTTTTTTACGGTTTCTGCTACATGTGGCCGAGCATTGTCATGGAGCAAAATTAGTTTGTTATGACATTTGACACACTCAGGCCACTTTTTTCTCAATTCCTGATTTAGTTTCATTAATTGTTGATTTATAGCGAATAGAGCTGTGAACGTTTCACCCGATTTCAGCAACTCGTGGTACACCATACCTTCTTGATCCCACCAAACACACAACATCACCATTTGAGCATGAATATTACATTTTGGCGTTGATGTACCTGGTTCACCTGGCAGTACCCATGCTTTTTTTTCGTTTGGGATTTTCATAATAAACCCATTTCTCATCGCCAGTCACGATTCGATGTAAAAATGACTTCCTTTTGCATCGTTCAAGCGGCAATTCACAAATGGTTTTTCGCTTTTCGAGTTGTCTCTCGTTTAATCGATGTGGTAACCAATTTCCGGCTTTTTGAACCAGTCCAAGATTATGTAAACGTTTGCTAATAGCCACTTCAATAACGTTTAATGTATTGAACAATTATTTAAGGATCTGATATCGATCTTCATTGAGTAAGACCTCCAATTCTTCATCTTCAAATTTTTTCGGCTGTCCTGAACGTTCTTTTTCTTTAAGATCAAAATTGCCACTTTTGAGTTATCTAAACCAATCTCTGTACATTGTCTCAGATAGAGCGTAGTCACCATAAGCTTCTTGAAGCCAGTGATGACTTTGAGCAGCATTTTTTCTTAAATTAAAGCAAAAAGGTAAAGCTTCCCGCATATGCTGTTTCGTTGGTTCAAAACCTGACATTTTCGATATTATAAAAAAAGTAGTATGTACGAGTGAATTCACTCTTGAACATTGGATATTGCAGGTTATGTCCAATACTTCAACACAGTATAGTTTTAGTATTACTTCTATGAAAATAATACTAGTTACTCGATCTCATATAAAACAGCGGGAATTAAGTTTAAAACCCAATAGAAAGTTGGATAAAAAAGAAAAAATAGAAATAAAGGAGAAAATGTAGGTCGGAGAAAAATGCAACTGAAAGAATAGTCCGGCAAAATAAGTAAAAATGCTGACTTCGTGATTGGTTCGAGCCCTCGGTACGGTTACGAAATTCTTTTTGTCTCTTATCCTCCTCCTCTTTTTCTCTTCTATCTTCTTCTTCCTTACTCACCACGAGGACGTAACGGGTGCTCGGAATTTCGTGCAAATCCTCGGGGTACCCGCGAAAGAATCTACGAGACGAGAATATCGACGACGTCCCAGATAGTCCATCCACCTTTTATACAAACTTTTTTTTTTTCTATTATTATTATTATCTTCCAGCCAATAACTCGGCAAATTTCATACGAAATTGGATGCAATGGTGAACGGAAAGTTGGGAAGAGCTACGAATGCCTCAGGCTTGATATATAGTTTCCACCATCTTTTACTTTTTGCTATTTTATATATAGGCTATTCAAAGACTATTTGACCATTTTTTTCACATTAACACCATCGTTTTTGTATAAATAAAAATTCCTTTCAATTCTAAAGAACCAATTTCGGTAGAGATTCCAAAAATTATATTATTTAACTAATAAATTTATAAAATTTTACATTTATACAAAAAACAATAGACTCTACGGAATATTTGCATAACATAAAAATCAATTATTAATTCATTAATCACAGATTTTTCGAAAAATGAAATTCATTTGGTATGTCAGAAATGCACTGTTCCGAAATGTGAAAATTTAAATATCAAAAAAAATGATGACGCTCTTACTGCTTGAGTAAATAATTTTTCGAAACTTAGATCGTAAGAAGAAAACTGAACAGATCGAAGTAAGCTCAATTTGGCACGAAATGACCTATACGTAGAAATAATCTCTCGGCTAGTAAACCGAAGGTTCCGGAGATGCGGAAAGGTATTCTTTGAGAAGGCTCTCTCCTTCTTGGCAAAACGTCAGAGGCAAAACCGCCGACAGAAATTCAAATGAGTGCTCGGCTGCTTTCTTGAAAGTCGCGCAATGAGAAGAAAAAGAGAAGAGAGAAGAGTAAAGAGGGAAAACAGGAAGAAGAGGAGAGAGCGGAAGGAGAGGAGTTAAGATGCGAGAAAGGGAATAAATGTGCTTTCGTATGGCTACAAACGACAGGACTCGCGTATTTAAAGCAGACCGCGAGGAGAGGGCGGGAGGGATGAAGTGGATATAGAGAACGTTAAATTCCATCGGGAAACCCTCTCGTGGAAACTTTTCAGACGGTTTTTAGGGACGAATAAAAATGAAATTTCTCGTTCACAATTTTTTTTTCTTTCACAACTAAAGAGACATAACTTTTGTTGTTATTTTTTTACAACCGTTCTTTAATAGCAAAATATGACGAAACTCTTTTCACCCCCCTAAAAAATTGAAAATCGTGTCGAATAATTAGAAAAAAAAAAGCCCAGACACTTTCTCTCGTTATAAATCAGAGGAAAAATCTTTAAAAAATGCTGCAGAGCGAAGAAATAATCGAACGCTAAAATAATCAATTTAATGCAAAAAATGGTGTCACAGCGTGCGAAAAAGCCTCGAGCATAGAGGCGAGGACTTTTCAGTGGTGCGAGAGTTGCAAAATGAGGATACTGAGTCAAAAAAACAAGAGCTAAAAAGCATCAAATAAAAAAGATGCTTCGTACATTTGCTCCTGCCAAATATTTCACTCATTTGAATAATTCAAGCTTTTCTACGGGCTTTTTTCGCTCTTGTTTTTTTGTTCTCTTGCCTCCTTTCCTACTGCTACCCTTTTGGCGTACTTCTCGTACTGCCTCGCATCGCTTTAGCCACATGACCGAGAGGGAACGG
Source organism: Rhimphoctona megacephalus (assembly GCA_963989365.1). Classification (NCBI taxonomy): domain Eukaryota; kingdom Metazoa; phylum Arthropoda; class Insecta; order Hymenoptera; family Ichneumonidae; genus Rhimphoctona; species Rhimphoctona megacephalus. The sequence continues at coordinate 21,390,584 of OZ022422.1, forward strand.
AGCACTAATTTCGCACGAGAACACGCTAAAGCAGCGTCGAGAGTCGAGACTCGTCAGAGAGTTAACGAGATGTCGCGGGGATGCAAACCCCCTTTACATATATATATATGTGGAACTATGGACACGCCAACTTCCTGTTTAACGACCGTACGCTTTGCCGAGAGTTTCTGTGCAGTCCAGTGGCAGACAGCCAGATGATAATACACATATTTATAGATATACGTTTTGTTTGAATGGAGATAAAAGAGAAGTTTTTTACTTTTTTCCCCGTCATTGTTGTCGATTGAAATCCGCTTAGTTTTCCGCGACTGATTGAATTTTCTTCATCGTCCAACTTATTATAGATTCCTCCGATCGGAGGATCCACCCTAAAACTCCTCCAGGGTTCCATTAAGAATGTAAATTTTATCCGGTACGGTTTTGCCTCTCTACGTGAATTCCCCCTTAATTCCTTTTGAAGATGCAGAGAGGTTGATATATGTACATAGACAATATATTCTTCGATTTGAAAGGTCTTAACCTCCAAAATGTGGTACGGATAGGTGCGCAATTTTACGTCCTTTCGTTCGAGAGCGAGAACACTTGACGCTATACCGCGTCTTGAATACTTGGCCCTCTGGCGGTGGCGTCCTGTATCAAAACGTCCAGGATGCAACGAGAGATTGTAACTATATTCTTGTGCTTTGCGGCAATTCTATGGTGAGGGTAGTAAACCCTTATCTTCCTCGTCTATCCTCTAGCAATGCCAAGAACTCTCGTCGTCATTCTCGTCCTCGTCATAGTCATAGTCGTCGTTGAAGAGATATAACCAGAGGGGCCTTGTTGGAACTCTGCAGGAATATAGAGAGGGAACTTTAGTTGCTGAGTTGGTGGCAGAGGAAGGGAGAGAAATTTTCTTAGGAAAGGGACGCAATAAGAGAGCAGGAGAGAAAGAGAGAGAGAGAGAGAGAGAGAGAGAGAGAGAGAGAGGGAGATTTGAGAGTGTAGCATCCCCTAGCCACGGGGGAATAAATCGATTCGAGATATCTGAATAGCCATTATGTGCTCAAGGTAGTCTCTCTCTCTCTCTCTCTCTCTCTCTCTCTCTCTCTCTCTCTCTCTCTCTTCTCAAGAGTTGACGGGGTCGCAAAGAGCCACCCACTTCCGATGTGTAGCAAGGCATTAGAGTGAGTCACACGAGTCTGTTCCTGCAAGTCGAAGAGTGTATACAAGTGTGAGGACGAAGGTAAAAACCCCACCGCCCTATCGCTCTCTTTTTTTTAACCCCTCCCTCTCTTTTGCTTTCTTTCCCTTCTCCTCTGTTCGCTGATATCGTCGGTTCACGTGGAAACTGGGCTAATGCTTTTCCTCAGCAAGGAGCCTTAGGTTAGAAAGTGCAAGAAGGTGAAAGACGAGAGTTCCAAAGTCCTCTCATATCACAGGGACCTTTTGCTGGTTACATTTTTTTTCTTCTTTTTCTCTTTTTCCTACAGTCTTTCAATAATGATTATTATTCACTGGGATCATTTATTACCCTCTGAGATATCGCTCTTTCGAGTTTACGCCCCCTTTTTTCAGCTCGCTTTCTCTTTTTCGCATTCTTTTGCTTCCCCACCTCTCTCTCTCTCTCTCTCTGTCTCTCTCTCTCTTTCTCTGTCCCTTTATCCCTCCCTAGAGAGGTTTACCTGACAGTGTACTTTAAGCTCTACTGAAAATCCGCCCGGAAGCTCTTTCGCTCCTCGTGAACCGAGACATAGACTCACCTCGTTCGTTAGAATATACTACTGGCTTCACTGAAGATGAGAGAGAGAGCTTTTATCAACAGGCTGTTCAGAATATTGCCTCCGCAGCTTACTCAATAAAGAGATTATAAAAATCTGAAGAGAAGTGCCTTTATGCACTTTTTTCTTCATTCAACCGTTGACGAAATATCGATAATTAGTGATAGAGAATCCGGTTCATTTGGCTCACCACGCCCACTTCGATTCATCAGCCCTCCGGATTGGTTATGAACCAATTTATTAATATCTCTTCAACGGTCAATGAGAGAGAAACTGTTGTGGGGACTTTTTTCTTTAGAATTTTGCATTCCAGCCATTGTCATCAATTTGATGTGAGCTTTTTGCGACCTCCTGTACATTCATATAAATTTCTACCTGCATGCTTGTATAAATATATATATTTGGACGCCCAGAGGCAAAACTAGAGTTCCGTGTGGTGGCAGGATCTCAACCGAGGATTTTTACGAGGACGATAAGTCGCCATACGGGAACCTCTTTTCCCATGGAATATCCAGTCCTGGGAAGCTTACTCGTAAAACTTGAGATTACGTGGTATGTGCTGCAATGTGAATGCTCTTTATACGACGAGAGAAAATCCTTTTGATATGTACGATCTTACGCGTTCTCAAAACACTATCTCAAATCTCATGTCTTTGAAGATGTCTTTGATGATCCAGTCAGGAGGAATTGAATATTCTAGTGGAATAGATATAACGTAATCGCCCTTTTATGTCCATACTTTACGATTTCTTTGGACCGTACATTTGTAATTTTGTTTCGTCAAAGGGTTTATAGAGGAGATCAATCAAGAAATATTTTTTTATTGACAGTTCTCATTGGTTTCGATTCGTATTTGCAATGGCGAATCTGACATCATATAAAGTGATTAATTTATTTTATACTTCTAATAACCATAACAAAAATAAATTAAATCTTTTTTTCGCAATTTTACTTAATTATTGTGTTTCACAACCATTCGAAATATTTTTTTTTCGACCAACATTCCAGCAGTCAGTAGCTCGGAAAAAGAGTAGTGAGTGGATTTGGAGTAGAAAAATCGAGAGAGAGAAAAAAAACGATTTAGTGCTGTCGCAAGTAATTTTGAAATCCCATTCGACTGAGTCACCGATCCGAGACCGGGCTTGCGAGCGAGAGAGATCGTTTTCGCTACGAGCCGGAACGGAATTCCCGTAACTCAATTCATTTTCCACAGGCTCTACGGAATAAAGAGAAAGAGAGAGATGGAGAGACAAAGAGCGAGAGAGAAAGAGAGGGAGAGAGTGTGCAAGAGCAATCTCGTTTTCTCGTTGGTCCTCTCGTGTGACATTTCACTCTAGGAAAGTGGCCCGAAAGTGTATACATAAAGAGAGAAGAGAAAAGGGCGCGGAAGGGAATGAAGCGTATGATCGTGTTGGAAATCTATTTTTAAACGGTTCTATCTTTATGTCGAGAGTGTCTTTAAAGCTTCGCGACTCAAGACCGCCCCGTTTGCAACTCTCGCGTTAATGCAACCTCCGCGATTCGTCTGTCCACGCCGCCACCGTGGACGACGAGGACGGCGACGAAGACACGACGGAACACGTGCTTTCCGTTTTATAAATATACGAAAGCCACTCTTCGTACAGAGTTAAAGGCTTAATTTATTTATAGAGCCATCGTTCACGAACGCTATATCAAAGGACTTCTCCGACACTCATCGCTAATATTTTATTATGGATTAGCTCCTAAACAAATATCGTTACCGACAGATCTCTTTCTACTTAAAATCTAAATTTATATTCATACTGTTATTTTTAACTAGATTATTTATTTTTTGAAAATTCAGTTAAACCTTCTACTATACGTTGATAACTTTCACTTCAAACATGTTTTCATAACGAATATCTGAAACATCAAAAAAATATGTTTTTTTTTTTTTATTGATTTGTTATAACGGTTCCTCACACGTCGAAACGTATTTTAAAGTGCAAGATATCAACGTAGCATTAAAAGATTCTTTACTGCTCATTTTTAACACAAAGAGAAGAAATTTGAACTACTTTGTATACGTCAAAAAACTCAATTTGAATTATGACGAAAAGAAATCAATTGCTTATGCAAACGCACTTAACGTGATTAGTCACTCAAGTTATGGTGCTAATGAACGTAGTTGTTAATGCGAGAAAGGAAAAGAGAGAGAGAGAGAGAGAGAGAGAGAGAGAGACTGACAGACATAGAAAAAGAAAAACGGTCAATGAAAAGTGTGTTACAATGCTGGATGAGCTTTATGAGAAACGGCATTGAGCTTTTCTCTTTACCAGAGACAGAGAGAAAGAGAGAGAGAGAGAGAGAGAGTCTCCTATATACATTCACGGTCTTGGTTGGCTGGATTAGAACTGTAGCTACGAAGGGAGAAAGAGAAAAAGAGAGAGAGAGAGAGAAAAGATCTCTGACCCTAAAAAAGCAGTGTAGAGTTCGCTGCTACGGAGCCATTCTCGTATTCTCGATTGTTCGAGGGGGAGAAAAAGAAAGAATAAAAAAAGACGCAAAGAAAAGTGTATAAAAGTCTCGGCTTTGGATGCTGAGGAGAAAGGAAAGAAGAAAAAATGGGAGCTGAGGGTGTCCACACGTCGAGACACAGTCGCTTCCAACCGGCGCTATGTGGTCCAACTCCTTTTTTTTTCATTTCTTCCTTCTCTTCTTCGTTTTCTGCTTTTTTCCCTTTTTTTGATCGCACGCAAGCCCACATGAAAGATGTCCCCTCTTTCCTTCTTCTCTCCCTAACTCCCATCCTTTCTTCCCCTTCTGAGCAGACCAAAAAAGATTTAGAACCTCTTTCATGGACCTTATCTTCCTGTCACTTGAAAGCATTGTCCTCCCGATACTTTCCTTTTTGTAGCCACCATATGAGTACTCTCTTCCTATACTCTTAATTAAATCTTCGATCATCCATCGATCCTGAGCTTCATCCTCTTGATTTAATAAATTTGTCTTCTCACATTCAGAGACACGACCGTCCTACAGGCTTAAGGAAAAGGTTAACGTCTTTTTCAAGCTTCTTTTCCTTTTACGGCTCGTACTTGGCTGAACCATAATAACAAAAATTTAATTTTTTATAACTAATACGAATATTAATTAATTTATAAATATAAAATGATATTCAATGATTTATTGAACTAAATTTTTTAAATCATGTCCTCAAAATTGTTTCCAATTCTCATCCAAAAGGACCATGTCTTTGGAAAAAAAAAACTATTTATTTTCTTCGACTTAACAACGAAATGATCCGTTTAATTTTTCATGCACGAAAAAAAATGATATGCTAAAATTCGTGGTCGATATCTAAAAATGTACAGTTCAAAACTGTGAATCAATCGTTTTACCGTGTGTCTTCTTACAAAGTAATGGATTTAATGTATTTTTTACATTTTACATTGCAAAGAGTGCAGTTAAAATCATCATTTTTTACATTTCGAAATGTAAAAAAATACATTAAATCAATTACTTTGTAAGAGGACACACAGTAAAACGATTGATTCACAGTTTTGAACTGTAAATTTTTAGATATCGACCACGAATTTTTGCATATCAGTTTTTTTCCGTGTGATAACTCTAGAAATTAGATTTCATCAATTTTTCAACATGGAACATAAGGGAATAATTGTCTCGTGACCTCGCTTTAATTATTCGATCATATATACGAAATACAACGTCATTCTCATCCCTGTACGTGATTAATTACTCGTAGCTGACCGGACTTAACGTTCTAGGGACATGTGTTTCTCTCTGACGAGCCTCATGGCTGACACAGCCTCACTCCTATATACTGTTCTTAGTGGCGCCCTCTGGGTCATCGTCAAAATCCTTTGTGATTGCCGAATCCCTCGCCGGAGCTAAAGCTCTTTTCTGCCTATTCTTCACATGAATATACGTATATAAACGTATATAGATATAGATTTATTCCTACGAATAAAATATTCCGTAGGTATAGAATGCGAGAGTAGAGAGATGATTAATTAACGAGTTTTTTCGTTCATGTGCATGACCAATACGAATCGGGAAATACCTAACGTTCAGGGGTTGGAGGATTTTGGAGTTGAACGCGCGGTGGTCGTTCCAGGGTTTTACGTCCACTTTCGAACCCATCCGGTCTACCTCGGCGTTATTAACGATCGACTCGGTTTACGCGATACTACTCCACCGTACTGTCCCCATTCTGCCTCTATTCCTCTCCGTTTATTGAACACTTTTTTCTAGTCTATTTTTCTTTTTTTTTTTTTTTTCGGGTAACGGAAAAAGCTTGCTCGCACGTGTTTGTCGTGATCCAAGTCAATTATTTTGCAGTTACTCGTGTAAGAGTTGTATCGAATGTGCGAATAAAAAAAAAAAAGCGTTTTTGGAGCACCATTTGCCAATTCTGGCAGAGGATTTTTTTGTTGCCTTCATTCAAAGTTTTTATTCAGGCTAATTCGATTTCAGTGCCTCATCAATTGATCGACGTCTGTGGTCGTTTTATTTGTCTACATAAATGGAGATATCATTTTAAGAAAAAAAAAAAAAAAAAAAAAAAAAAAAAAATCGTATCAGCGGACGATGGGAAAATTTCGCTAAACTTTCCAGGCGTCTAAACGATCTCTCTTCAACCCCTTTATCCCGAAACAAGACTTTTCCTATTTTCTTTTTATCGCTCTTTCGGAGTACGAGGCCAGACAAGAAAAGTATAGGTCAGGAGAAAGAGAAGGAGGAGGAAGAAGAGTAAGAGAGAGAGAGAGAGAGAGAAGGAAGAGGAGGAGGACGTTGGTGGTGGTCCGTTGGGTTATCAGTGGTCGTATATAACCGGATCTCCCTTCCACGATTTCGAATCTTTTCCTCCTCTCTGATCTCCTCTCCAGACATACGCGCGGTGACCCCTTCCTTTTCTATGAAAGCTTTTCCCACCGTCTGCTCTCGTTTTCTTTCTTTTTTTTTCATATTTCTCTCTCTCTCTATACCAATTTCGTAACTTTTCGCTTGTCGCCAAAGTTTACCGAAATTTTCTTTACTCCCCGGATCATCTCTATAATCTCACCTTACGTTGCATTTTTGTCTCGACACGTTTTTGGATCGCATTTGGAATTTTATTTTGTAATTTTTTTTCATCACTAAATTTCAAAACGGAATACAATAGCTCTCGTAATTTTTAACAAAACACGGCAGACCTTTTGATGAAAGCAACATCCACAAAGTTACCTCAGGGACTTTCTTCTCCCCTCCCACATATCTTTTTTTCACTCGTTTTTATCTTTAATAATTCAAAACTTATTATGGACTCTGGACCTTCTCCCTGATCCCCGAGGACTTATTTTTCTTCATAACATTTTCACACTAACGGTGTTTCCCTCATTCCCCTTTCGTGTTCTGCTCCTCGCTTTCTGTTCTTTTGTATAGAAAATTTCTCAACAACCCACCTCATTTCCGTTCATCCACGTAAAATAGTACATCCCTTAACCTTTTTTTCTCGTATCTTGATTTATTCTCTGAAAACGAGCATCTTATTTTTTAACGCACTAAACTTTCATCAAGCTCTTTTGAAGAGCAATATATTCAACTTTCTTTTCGTAGTAGAGTAATCATAAATATAAAAATAAGTTTGCCAATATATTTGGGGGACGATGAGAATTCTGAGAAATATTATCAATGTGATAAAAGTTGGTGAATTTAGAAAGTAATGACATCTTTTTTAGTAACGTTTCAAACATTTATTTATTTAATTAATTAAATGCTCTTCTCTGGAAATGTTCGTTAAATGGCACTTAATTTTGTATTGATGCTCAACTTAATTAATCAGGTAATGTAAAGGGGTGTTTGTAAGTAGGTCAAATAGAGCGAATAAGGAGGACGATGATTCAAAGATTTCAATATTTAAACAGAACGAAAGATAAATAATACTAACGTCTTTCTCGTATTTTCTCCAGGACGTATATCATGTGTAGTATAAAACTTGCCACGAGTTTCCTGGGTAAGTTTGTTTTCTTTTTTTTTCATCTTTCCGATCTCTTCGCCGAGGATTTTGTTTGTCGAGGATGCAGGTTCTCGTTTCTCGTAAGGTAACTCGAGAGTTTCGGGAAAGTAATTACTTTTTAATAAGCGTGTGAATGAGCTTTGGGTGTTGGTTGAATTCTCGAGTGTTATCGACGTGTGTGTGTCTTCGTGACGCGTTTTCAACCTTTCTCAATGGTCAGCCATTTTTAAATTTCTAGGACTTGCATGCCTATACTTTCATTCTCTCAGTTCGTTGCACCAACGATGCAAAGTATTATAGTTTCGTCGACCCCTTTTTTCCCTATTTCAGTCTTTAAAAGACAGTTCTGCAAGGCATTCTCCGGGACCGCATTTTCAAGACTATTCCAGAGGAGCTTTGCGGTCTGGAATTCCTCAACGAAAACATATCAAAGAATCCGCAGGAGCAAGTATTCCGGGGGTGGTGGTGATGGTGGTGGTGGTGGCACATTCCCAAGAGGGTGTTGGGACAAAATACCCAGTGAAGAAAAACGAGTATTCGAGAAAGAGAGTAAAAAAAGGAGAATTTGAAATGGCCTAAAAACAATAACAAAAACGAAATGGCAAGCGTGTGGTTGAAAAAATAGAGGGTTGACATTTGTGGGAGATTTAGGCGAAAGACAGAAAGAGAAAGACAGGCAAAGAGAAAGAGATGGACAGATAACGGACGGGGATGGATAGCTTTTCTCTGAGCGGAACTTTTGAGCCGAGGGAACAAGTGGAGAAAGAGAACTATAGAATCTGGACCTCCGGGAGATATGTATGGCGGAGAGGGAGATGAAAAAAGAAAAGTGAGGGTTGATGCCACAGGCTAGTGAGAGAGAACTGCTGTTCCTAGCATCGGGAGCTTGCTACCAGGGTGCGCTTTCACTAACTCTCTCAATCCAGCTCCCTTTCTCTCTGTCTCTCTCGTCCTCTCTGTTCCGTTAGATCGCCATGGCAACCGACCCTGAACAACCCTCCGGTCGACGTGGCGCCGCTCTTCATCCCCTTCACTCCTCTTGTTCCACTGTACACCCAGCATCGGGAGCTTTGCTTTTCGATGATAGTAATAATGTATCCCCAGCCGCGTTGATGTAGGTCGCAGGATCGTGGTGCTCACTGCCTCTCTCGTTCATTCGTACTGATCCTATATACACATTTATACACACACAGACATATATACAGGTATACACACACATGCGATACACGTACACAGATAAAGCTGGAGGTAAAGCTGATACTACGAAATTCTATGGTCGAGATCGTTTGGCACATTGGTCTTCAGTCAGCTTTCCTGAACTGTCTCCCTCACTCCACTTTGTCCCTTTTTACCTACTACTCCGTTTTCTCGTAAAAATGATATTCTCAATCTCTCCTATATCATCTATATGTATTAATTTTTTTTATCGATAAAATGAGATACTGAGCTGGGACTTGAATAAATGGAACAATTTAGCTTGTATGAATTTGGGGGGTTTTTTTTTTCAATGGGATTGCTGTAGAAGCCAAATTTGTATGGATCACTGAATCTCATACGTGGGCAAGGCTTATCAAATTAATAATGATTCGATTAATTAAATTTTCTACAGTTTGTCCACTTACTTAAATTTATAAATGCCGTTTATTATAATATTAATAATAATTGAGGTTATTTGTTTCAATATTGGTTGAATGGTTGATTGAATTTTGGTCAATCAAAATTCTACTCGAATTAAATGAATGATTATTCGCAGAAGCATTTCAATCGAATAATTTGTTCCTTCTTTTGGCTCGACGCTTCAAAATATTCGTTATGAGCATCAGGCGTGCTGGTTTTAATTACGTTGTTGGCTTCAATTTTTCCTTTCTGTCAAACGCTAACTATATTTCTTTTTGTTTTTTCTCGTATATGTGTGCGAGTGTATTTTTATTTTGGATTTCCCTTTCGTTTTTATTCGGACGATGAAAAATGGGCGACGCTTTATTCTCTTTGTATGGGCATGGTCAAAGATTTCCTTGTCGTGATTTTTAGTGGCGCAAAGCATCGAATTTCCAGTGCAGGACTTTACTCACCCGGGATATATAGGAGTTGGTTTTGGTGCAATGGTAGAGAGAGCGAGAGGGATAAAATTGAGTGAGTGCAAACCTTTCCCTATTCCTCCCTCTCCCCCGGCCCCTTGCTTTACCGTGTGTGGTGGCCGTATACGAGCAACTGGCATTTGTCGACGTTCCAACGCCTTCATCCCTTTTCCCGTAACGAGGGAAAGAGACACAGTGCAAAAAAGAGTGAGAGGGAGAGAGAAAATGGGAAGGGAAAAGCAATGAGAGCTTCGGTTTCAAAGGATGACCTGGCGGCTTTTCTCTGTACCTCACTATGGAGTTTAACCGTGGAGTTTCGAGCTTTAAACCTACGAGAACTAACTTGTATATTCGTTGGAAAAAAACAAACGAGCTTGGACCAAGGGTACACGAAAGAAAAGAGCGATTCATCTCTTTCTCTTGAGAAAAGTCGTGGTCTGGTCACAAAAGAGAAAAATAAAAATAAAAAGCAAAAAAGAAAACGAGAGACTAAGGCGACAAGGCACTTTTTTCCGATAATGTTGATGATGCTTCTACTTTTATCCTCATTTTTTTCTTTTTTTTTTTTTGTAGGTGGAAAAACTCAGGAGTAATTCCGACATTTCGGCTGGCGAAAAAATTGCACGATGTTTTTTATCAACGCCATTTATTGCAATAACTTTAGGAGCTTTTTTCTCACCAGTCAATTGCTTGCAGTGAAATATTACCGAGAGCTGTGCAATGATCGATGAGCTTTGTAAAATAAGAGAAATATATATATATATATGAAAGTAAATAAGGGTTGAAATATGAAACAAGTGTTTTGGTGAAGGAGCGAAACGAAAAGATAGACTGTGTCGGGTGTTTGCCGATGCGACGAGTAGTAGTGTCGGCATTTTCCATCGCCGCCACTTGTTTCTAACGACCCTCTTTTGTTTAAAGCCCTCTCTCGCCGCACTCGAGATAAAACCAACCCCCCGTGCACCCCCATCTAAAGCGGTCCCCAACGTTTCGCTGTAACGGCTCAGCACAGCTTGCCCATGCTAACACGGCGTCGCGACGACGCCTCCTCCCATGTTCTATATATATATATATATATATATATATATATATATGTATATACAATAGCCACACAATTTCTACTCCTAAATCTTCTCCGCAATGACGCTTGTCCCATCCTCGATACTTTTTCATCTTTACCTCGTATCTATTTTACCCCATTCCTACCATTTTCCGTTCACATATTTTTTTATCCTCTTGAACCACCGGACACGATTATCGTTTGATCCTTTTGACCTGGTCACTCTTTTATGACCGTAAATTGAAAAATGAGATTTTCGGGTCTGGTTAAAAATGATTTATGAAAAAAGGGATGAAATCTCGTCTCTATGGTCACGAATATACTCCGTTTCCATTTTAGTAAATTTGAGTCACGTATTATTACTTGACAATATTCGAATATTGGAAATTCTTTTTTTCCTCTTTTCTTTATAATCTGAATGTTGATTCTTAATTTGAAATGATATTTGGAAAAAGCTCGAAATTCAACGGGCTCTGATGACTCTAAGATTTTTATATTTTTCGTCAAATTCTTTTTATTCTGAATATTGGTGTTTTTAAATGAATTCCTTTCGCGGATATTGCAAAGGTGATTTGTCACGATGTCACTGATTAAAGTCCGTCGTGATACGCGTCAAAAAATGAGGCAAGAATTTTGTGATTGACGAGAGGAAAACATGATAACACGATGAGAATGAGGTAGTTGACAAAACGGGTGACGTATGAGAGATGAGAAGAAATATAAAGGGGGATGATACAGGGGCGTGGAGCGAAGAGGTAGAGGAGATGTCGGGCACGCTCGATGCTTAATTGCTCAACGTGGAGAGACGGGAGAGCGGATACACACAGAGTGATGTCTCGTGGTCCTTATCCCCGCGTCGTAACGAGGGCTAACGAGCATCACGCGTACGTGTTGGGGATGCTTTTTCCACTTTTTCTTCACTTTGGTTGAAAATCGGTGCTCGGTAAAAATTGCCATCTCCGCAAAAACACTTTTAGTCCTATTCTCGTTATCATTTCCTGTCTCCCTCTTTCTCTCTTAAATTCCCTCTCATTCTAGTGTCAAGAGGCTAGGAAACAAAAAATTAATTAGTGAAATCCGGATATCCTGAATTGAAATTACCAGTGGAGAATTGTCGTAAAAAAATGTTCCTGCCTTGTCTGGATGTCTGTAGCAGTTTGATCTTTTCTTCTCGTTCTGGTCACGTATACTTTAGGCACGTGGCTTAACTGACAATGAGAAAATATTTCATTGCGACCTTCCTTTATGGCCCAACGAGTTTTATTGAACATAAATTTTTTTATTCCTTTTTTTTCTTTCTTTTTCATTACATCTCATTGGGCATCGTCCCCGATGTCATCTCTGGTTCGTCGATAAAACGGCGCAATGTAAGACTTTAATAACGTCGCTACTTTGTGTCATACGCCTCGTTGGGTTGCCCTAATTTGTCCCTTGTAAATGAATTCCTTCGCTCGAGGTATAAAATTACGTTTTACTATATCTATATATATTTTTATTTACGGCTATTGGACAAAAGGCTACAAATCGAAATCCTCAACCAGGAAAATTCTAGTAGTTACGACCTTTTCTTTCCTATAAATACGTACATATATATATATATGCATAGAAATCATTCATTTGTATACGTATATATAACGATTACGTGTTGGTAATCTTCCTTCGGCGTGTGAACGAGTAAAGCCGGAACCGTTGGAAAACGAGGGAATGAGTCCGATAAAGCTCCTGGGATGAGAGATTTTACTACGGAGATGAGACGAGGACAAGGTGAAAGAAGGATGAGATGGGTGAGAGAATATATATACTAGAAAAAGATTCGCTGGATCGAGCTTCGGGCTTCGGGCTTGAGTGGAAAACGCTAAGGCGTTAGTAAAGAGAGGCAAGGGGGAAAAGGGAAAAGAAAAAAGTCAGGTTGCAGAGGGTGAATGTGAGGCAAAAGGATTGATTGAAATCAATGACGAGAAGCTCGGAAGCCAGGGTGCTCGAAGGTCGTGATTGGCGAAGCACGGGCGCCCATCCCGGATAAACGGAGAAAACGCCATGATATATGTATAAATATATATCTATACGGGTAGATGTAAAAAGCCGTGATGGAGAGAAGCCACAAAAGTTTGCTGAACTTCCCTCTCTCTCTCTCTCTCTCTCTCTCTCTCTCTCTCTCTCTCTCTCTCTCTCTCTCTCTCTTTCTCTCTCTCTGTTTCCCTCCGTACAGTGCAAATAGCTGAATCCTATGAGATTTTTGAATCACAACCCGCTTTTGCCTTTGTAGCTCGATCTGATGAGTTTTCCTTCATGATCAATCGCTCGAAGAATTTTTAAAGGCTTATTAAGTCAACGAAGGTTGATCCATTTAAGTTAATTGAAGTTAATTGAAGTTAATTGATAATTGAAAATTTTTTGAAGTTTATGTGTACGTATTCAATGTATACTTTTTTATTTAATTCGTTCAATCAATTATTCGCTATAATAGATCAGAAAAGAGTTTTAATTACAGAAAAGAAGAGAGTGGGCGCTGTTTCGAATTCTGCAAAACTGCTCTGTGAAGTTTAATACTACTTTTAAATGTCGGCGATTTAGTAAGTAATAAGCAAGTAATCGATTAATAAATAAATGAGAGCCTTTTAATGGAGGTTTGAAAATTTGAATTTTAGAAGAGCGTAAAAACGCCGAATGTTAAAAATAAATCTTTTTACTTTGAAGTAGAAAGAAACGGATATACATGAATAATGGTGGATGATTGCCAATCAAGTGGAGATTCGAGTCTGCGGTTTTCTGAAAGGATTTTCCTACAGTCGTTCCTAGATTTATTCTGGTTGCGCCAAAAACGAGAAAGAGAGGATGAAAATGGGAGAGAGAGAGAGAGAGAGAGAGAGAGAGGTGGAAAGGTATATGGATAAAGAAATGGAGTAGTGGGTTAGTAGGGCTCTGTGGCAGTAACTTCCGGTAAGCCATACTTTGCTCCGGTGATCAGAGTGAGATAAAGATACACAGAGAAAAAAAAATATGTGCATATAGTATATAATATATAAAGAACTAAATCGAGAGGTCGAAACGATATAGCTTATTAGAAAAAGATGAGAGGAAGAGATATCTCACCCCAGAGGGTGAGATTTATTGCCACCCTGCTTGGGCTATTCAGAGCAGAAAAAAAGCGACAGCGAGTAATGAAAAATAGGAAACCGCGAGTCTTCAACGTCATGGAAGCTGCCCATGTTAGAAAGAAAGAGAAAAAAACGAGATGGGGGAAGCAAAAAGATAGAGGGGGAAGTTTTATTGGCAGATTACCTGAAATCGATCTATATTAATCGACGTCCTGGAGTGTGTTTTGTATCACCGCTCTATATCCTGCGGTGCGGATTAGCCTGCCAAGTTAATTTCGTCATCTCATACCAAGGATTTAGCCCTCTCCATTGGTTACATAATGTATATAAAAAGAGAAGACAAAACGGGGAGGCGGAGGGGGGGGGAGGAAATGGAGGCTGCGAAGTGAGCGCCCATTACACGCTAGAAGATAATCCTTCTGGTACCTTCCTAAGTAGGTTTCTCGACGGAAAGCAGGTGCAAAATGTAGCTAACCTGAAATTATGTCACATACTCTCTCTCTCTCTCTCTCTCTCTCTCTCTTTCCCTCCTTTAATGTATATTTGTGGATATCGTTATATATATTTAGTACTACTAGTCTTTCTATAGGGACGATTGGAATAGAAGGGGTGGAAATAGAGCACGATATTTAGGATTTCGAATCCCATATGAGACAGAGAGGAAGAGTGCGAGAGAGACAAAGCGAAAGAGCTTAATTTCTTCACCTCTTATGTTTATATATTTCAATCCTTCTAATTGGCCTCTTTTTAACGAAGCGAGAATGGAAGAGGAGACCTCTTCCTCCACTCTATCACCCTTTCTTCGTCGTTATTGCCAAACGATATATCAAAGGCGCATTAACTCAATATAGAGGATCGGTACGATCAGGTGAGCGAGTGTAAAGGAGAGAGATCAATATAGAGCTACCAATATGTAATATACTTTTAATTGAGGCATGCGAATTTTATTCATCGAAGCACTCTCAGGGCTTACTTCACTGGAAATATAAAGTGGATTGAAATGGAACGTCAAGTGTCTTCCGTCGAAATTCTCATGATTTTTAATATGGACCAGATCGAGCGAATAAGAAATTGTGTTCGGTTGACTGAGTTGGCAGTTAGCAAATTGAGGATAATAATTGAGAAAATATTATTACAATTTAAATTACTGTCATTTGTTTTGTCGTAATTTTATGGAGTTGAATCGATATGGACCACATACATAAAAGAAGCGAAATTCATTTCTTCTATTGATTAGCTTATTAGAGGATACAAGCCATAACTCGAATCAATTTGATTCATGTCTGTCGAATTACGTTATGACAACACGTTTATAGGCCATTCTTCTATAATGTGACCCAATAATATGCACATGGGGCGTGTACCAACCAAATCAGTGAGCTATTAGACGATTAGGTAGCAAATTGCTTGGGAACGAATAGATCCCTACCGTAAACTCGTAATATGTTCTACAATACGAGATCCAGAACATGCTCATCCGCACGAGCCAAGCGTAACAATCTATAGCTGAGTTATCGTTGCGTTCATAAGCTGCAACTGCGACAGGAATATCAAACAAGAGACGAGACCGCATATTGGTGACGCAGGAAACTTAACTTTGAAATTTTGCGGTTAGAAGGGCGTAATTTCTGAGTTTTGCATGCAGAGTTGCCTCTTTGCTTTGGCGATTGACTGTGAGCTCCATCAATTAAAAGGGCATAATGTATAGAATTTTGCTTGCAGAGTTGCTTCCTTAATTTCAGGGTTATCTTCGAGTTTGAACAATTAAAAGGCATAATTTATGAAATTTGAAATACAGTGTTACGTCCTAGATTTTAGGAGTTGCCTTTGTGTCCCAACAATTAAAAGGGCGTACATTCTGTAATTTTGAACTACGTGTTATGCTTTGATTTGGGGGGGTTATCAATTGCTTTACGGAAGTTGTTATAGACTTTAAGACAATGTTCTCATATGGTAACGATACAGCTCGAATGTTCGGTTGATGTTACTACATGTAATACAGACGATATCTTTCACCTGTATCTCGCATACTTATGAGACGCGCGACGGATCACGCGCTCGTAGAAACACCCTTCTATTTTCTCTTCCTCTTCCTCTCTCTCTCTCTCTCTCTCTCTCTCTCTCTCTCTCTCTCTCTCTCTCTCCCCTCCCTCTCCCTCCCTCCCTCCCCCTCCCTCCCTCCCTCCCCTCCCTCCCTCCCTCCCTCCCTCCTCCCTCCCTCCCTCCCTCCCTCCCTCTCTCTCTCTCTCTCTCTCTCTCTCTCTCTCTCTCTCTCTCTCTCTCTCTCTTTCTCTTTTAGAGATCTCTTGCGGAGCTACGGCTTTGAAGCTTAATTAGTCCGAGTCACGCTTCCACAAACGTTATATAAATAACAGCAAGACTATCTCCGTTCTCGATTGAAATGCGCTGTAACAAATATTGCGCACTCTATAAATATACTGGACTTTAGTAGTTGTTAATAAGAGCAATTCGTCAGATCTTTTTGATGCTTCGTTCTTGCTGGTGGTTATAGGCTAATGCCCATATACAAAATCAGTGCTGGTTTCTCCAGACATTTTTTGAAGAACTCCAAAAAGACCTTATTTGTTAGAACTTTTTCGATGATATCATTATAATCGGTCGGGAAATCAATTTCTTTGAATTCTCTGTAAAGTTGGTCAAAAAAGCGAAATGTTTTTTTTATTATTTAAGGAAGTTATATCGATATTTATATGACATCATACGAAAAATACATTATATTTGATTATTCCAAGTTAATGTATTGAAATTCGGCGTGAATCTTCTTGAACAGCATTTATTATGTGTGAAAAATTTGGAGAGGTTTCACCGCCTGGTAATCGAGATATTCATTGTTGAAAATGACAAGTTTAACATGGGCTCTTATGGAAAGCTTTTAAAAAATTGCGAACTTCAACAATAAATATCTCAATTTTGAGACGATGAATCATCGGCATATTCTGCCAGAAGTTTAATACTGTCTTAAACTTTCTATTTACAAAATTTTATTGTGTAAAGTTGGAAAATAATTTTTACATGAGAAACGATACAACCTCCTTAACAAAAGAGGGGTTTTGCATTTTCCTGGAATTGTAAATTTTTGACACAATTCCAGATTGTTTTAACTGTCGCTCGTATCGTTGCTGGTTTAATTTTTTTTAACTACACTCTGAAAATGGCCATCTACGTTATATTGTTATTTATAAAATAAATTAAATGCAAGTGGCACCAGACTTTTGAATGTGAAATACCGGTGTAGCGTTTATACATGACCCAGAAATCACAACCGGGCGTCGACGATCCTCTTGTGAATATCTTCTCTCCTTCTCTTATTCCGATCTCGGTTTACCGGAATCCGAATCACGGTAAGTGCGATATTGAATGACGCGAGCAGCCGCAAACGCGTCATTCGTACGACCTCGTGAGTTCTCGACTAGTCACAAGTCCACGGAGTCAGGGAACGCTATTATTAAATAACATCGCTGAAATGAGCCCATAAAGAGTTTATTTTAACATTTCGGAAACGTAGGCCGCACATTTTGCCTAACAAAAACTCTTTTACCAAAATTCTTATTAAAAATAAACAATGCTCAATAAAATTAAAGAATTTAAAATTCTGCATGAAATATCAATTACTCAACATCCAACAAGGAAACTTAATTTCAAAAAATCTACAATCACGGAAAACAAAACAAATATGTGATTACTCCAATGTTTTTTTTCTCGATCCGTCGCTCATCGTTAAATTCCCACAATATCCAAATTTGGACAGTAAAAAAAGCAAATATCCCCTTTCAAATATTTTGGATTTCCAGATTGGAAACGAGGCTGTTATAGAAATGAGAGTTGACGATGCTGACCGATAGAGCGAGAGGAAAAGATGGACGTGAGGGAGGATTATCGGATTAAACGGGTACGGGGATCGTTCGACGGGATGCAATGGTCTGATGGGTGGTTTGCAGGGCAGAAAACAGAGGAATGCCAGAGGCTGGTCAGTTCGGTAGAGAACTCGGCTCGGTGGTGTTCCAAGCATGAATAGGAACGACACGATGCGCGGCTATCATTCACTCTCAATGTCTTCTATCTCTCTTTTTCATTTTATCGTCATTCTCCTTCCATTCTCATATGTCTTCCCCCCCCCCCTCACTCCCTTTCTCTCTCTCTCTTTCTCTTCCATTTCAGTGTCTTCCCGTCTTTTTTCCTGTGTCCTCTTTCTGTCTCCCTTATTTTAGAGTCTTTTTTGCTCTGCGTTTCCGTGTGTGTCTTTCTCCTCCCTGCCTTTTTGTTTCTATCCTTCACTTGCTCTTTCACTCACTTCTGTCTCTGCCTATTTATGTCTTTCTTTTTCTCTTCGGATCCTAAAGCCCTTCAATGCACGAAGCTTCGAAATGCTAGTAGATCCACGCTTCAGAGAA
The DNA here is from genome assembly GCA_963989365.1 of Rhimphoctona megacephalus. Classification (NCBI taxonomy): domain Eukaryota; kingdom Metazoa; phylum Arthropoda; class Insecta; order Hymenoptera; family Ichneumonidae; genus Rhimphoctona; species Rhimphoctona megacephalus. The sequence goes on from OZ022422.1 coordinate 21,408,972, forward strand.
TACCACACCGCGTTCGAGCATTGCTTCCGTTCAACTGTATAGAGGATAGAAGGGAGAAGGAGAGCTTCACGCGACAGGCAAACTCAATCGAATTTACATTCGCCTCTGTGTGTATCTAGTTTGGTACACATAAGCTTTCCAGAACACCCAAGCGAGAAAGGGACGGAGAATGAGGAGTGAGAGGGCATAAAGGCGATGGGATGAGCTGCCTGATCAGAAACCTTCAGCACGAATGAAGGACTGCAGCAGAATGGACTGTGTACAGTTGAAATCCTCATTTCTCAATTGCCAAAAAGACCAATCTTACTAAATTTAACACGCATTCCAATTCCAATCTCGCCCTTTCCATTTTAAAGCACCATTTCTAATGCCCTCCTAACGGGAATTTGTTCCGCCGATGTTCTCTTGAATTCATTTCAAAACTTCGAGTAGGAAGTCATCCAAAAAACGAAACAATCGTATATTCGTTTTCTTTCTTCGATATTTCCAACCCAATATTTATAACGTAAATTAAAAAATTACAACGCCGTTTTTTATTCACGTTAATCAATAACAATGCAGTGTAACTCCCGAAATTTATCAAAAATTTTCCGTTTAAATTTTCGACTCAGTATTTGCGAAGTGTACTTCCGAGTTTATTACAGAAAATGCTCGTGAGTACCGAGTAATAATTGAAAAGCTCGGAATATTGCCAATTTTTTATTTTACTTGCAATTTCAGTTTATTTTTGAGACCGTATACTTCAAATTATTTCCGGAATTTCAGTGAGGATTATTATAATCTACGTGCTGTACTCCCGTAACGCATATTCATTCGTATTACATGCATAGACATATTCATTATGTACGTGGGAACATTTCCGCCTCGATGAAAGTGTGAGAGAAATATCAACGTGCATATAACCTCGTATAGAATTTTGTGAACTCCGTGGCGCATATAGAGAGAGGTAAAATGGGAAATAAAACCTGCAAGTGAAATTCCCAGAATATCCGGGAGCGTTGAGTTCGATCCAATTTACGGAAAATTCGTAGTGGCTGATGTAAATTGCGATTCCATCTATCGAGGATATACTCCGTGTATGCTACATTCACTCACTGATGGTCCATCGAGCTTTGACGTGCACGTGAAAATACTGCGGTATAAAATCTGTCAATTTTTTTGTTACACACCACATACATATATGAATATCCATATATATATAACAAAAGATAATGATAATAATTTTCGAATTCTTCCTTATTTTCTCGTACGTGTACGTTTACAAAGTAAACGTAACAAAATAAACAAAGTAAACACAAGATACGATGGGGGTAAAAAATGCACAGCATCAAAGTGAAAAAAAATGAGAGTATTTCATGCGAGTAGAAAAAGCTCATTGCTATGGGTTAGAAAGGATCGTAGGAATCCCTCTTGGCAAATCTCCCCACTGAGTATACCTGAAAAAGAAAGAGGAACAGAGCGAGAGAGAGAGAGAGAGAGAGAGAGAGAGAGAGAGAGAGAGAGAGAGAGAGAGAGAGAGAGAGAGAGAGAGAGAGAGAGAGAGAGAGAGAGAGAGAGAGAGAGAGAGAGAGAGAGAGAGAGAGAGAGAGAGAGAGAGAGAGAGAGAGAGCAGAAGGAGAACAGGTTCAGGGATGGTGTCTCTGATGCTGGTGTATGCAGCACGCGTACATCAGGTTCACGGTATGCACGAACCTTTTCCGGCCAGCGAGAAAGAAAGAGTCGGAGGGAGAGTGAAAGAGGAAAACTCGAACCTCCGGCAATATTCGTAATTGCGATGAGAGTTGAAGGTTTACACCGACTGCTTGGCATGTTTGCCAGAACGTTGTATGCTTAACCCGTTGCAGATGTTACGCAGATATGATGAAAGAGTAGAAGAGATATGAGAAGTTATATATTACATAAAGGACATTCCCTGCCAATTTGGAATGAATTTGAAAATTAGCTGGGATTGAAGTCGTATCTTTTTCCGGAAAGTTTTTTCATTTGTTTTTGTAATTTCTTTTAGACTGGCTTGATAAAGAGATGAATCCTCTTCTGTATTAAAAGGATTTCCAAATATTAATTTACGAGTATTTTTTGTGATTGTGAAAAGCTACCAAGTGTGAATTGAAATATAAAATTTTTAGGAAATTATGCTGAGTGCTGCTGAGATATGGACGGGAAATAAGAAATCTAGTTGTCAATGGTAGAATTTTGGGAAATATCCAGTATCATTAACTAATTGATTGATGAATTAATTAATAATTGCCAGTTGAATAATTGTTGAATAAATGAATTGGAGAATTCTGGAATCCGCACGTATTTTTCTTAATTGTTTTTCCATCGTCTGAATATTCTTAATAACGTTTTATCCTTAATTAAGTACCTTCTCCAATTTTCATCTTCCAGCCTTGTACACGATATATTCTTGAATTCACTACATGTTTTGGCTTTGATTCAAAATTCTCGTAGCAAATTTGAACGCCATCGTGGCTGAATGGCTTTTGCCGACATGTCTCGTGGTTATCGTAAGTGGATTAAAGGAGTTGAGAAGGAGAAATATATTTTTCCTTCGATTCCTGTGACTATTTTCTTTTTCTCGTTACACTTTATTTATTCACGGGGGAGGCAAAAAGAAAACCCGGAAAGGAAGGCTTTGCCAAACGAAAAGCGATGTTAAATAGCGTCTGCAGCCGTTTTACTTGGCTGCACATAACTTTCTCTCAATCTATATCGTACAGTCCAACAGCTCGAGCAGCCCTCTCCGGATGATTTATGTACGCGACCCTCGCTGAGCTGTCTGGCTCTCGTCTCTTGACTACTCGACGTTTTCACTCCATAGTAACGACGACAAGAACACAGAAAACTTTTTGCCCCGTCTCTCAAACGTGACAACCGATCTTATACAAAGTTATATGTATATATGAGTACATATACATATATAAATAAAACAAAAAAAAATAAAGGCGTAAGTCACATAACCTTAATTATCAAATTCCGCGAATAACTCCTTTTTACTGATCACAAGTCTACGTACAGATCTATCTATGTATATACGAAAACAAAAACATGATTTTTGACAGCTAAAATGGCTCGTGTGTTCCACGTCAGTTTGCGCTGGCACAAGCGGAGACGGTAATTCATTTATATTTTTTGCACATGTATACTTCTGTGTAAAGGATCCGGGCTTGTAACATTTTACACAAAAACGACGATGTGGAAGTGTCGACCTGTGTTTTTCTAACTCTTTCTCTCTAGGGGAAAATTTTTTCCATTTATAATCCAATAAAAGTATCTGTCGTGGTTGTGACGGAAGAAAATATCAGTGAAAAATGTATCGTGACATTGGTGCGACAGGTTTGCAATGTCGTGAATAAATGTCACATTTTCCGAGAGGATTTTTTTTCTTAAACTTTTGTGTTTGTTGAATACTCGATCAATTATTCATTGTCAGGATAAAAAAGTTGAGTTTTAATGCTGGCATTATTGTCTCGTTTTAGATTCTATATGAGTATCGGTGTGTAAAAACAAATTCGCATCTTTTAATCGCTTGAAATATTCGTGTAGGTTCTCATTAACTCGAACACACCGAGAGCTTGAAAGTTTCATTAGCTCTGGGAGCTTTTCAATTTCATGCATTCTTTTTCATATACATATATGAATTTGTTAATATATATGAACGAGAGAATATCATAGAAAATTGATGTATCAGCTATCCAGCGTAATATGGCGATAATAGTCTCGTGAGGTTATTCAAATATTTGCTAAAGTTCGTCAATTATAAAATCCCTCTGGGATTTACCCACCTATACAATATTACGAGAATATCGACGGGGGATTTGTGAAGTAAAACCGGGAAGGGCGAGGGAGAATGCGAGGGGTGAACGTTATAATAATGAAAGTGGGAACACAACCTCGCGAATAGCAGTGGCGAATAAACGCGTAGATAAATCTTGACGCGCAAATAAATCTAAAGCTATCGTGTAACTCGCGCGATTCTCGCGTCAGCAAATTTTCTCTCGCGTTATATATATACGCGTGGACAAAATCGTAAACGAGAAATTCGCGACCCTTGTCGATTTCTGTAGGTATACTTGTTTACTCGCTTGATCGACAAAATTTCCCTTACAAAAGTGTGTATACAAGCGCACAAACTTCCCAATAAAATTGAGTCAAATACACCGAAAGTGGAACGGTTGCTTTGCAACTGAGAATTTTCTCTACTCGAATGTGTATGCATGCGTCTCATGAGTTTGATACACGATAAATCGCGACCGCCAAGTTTTGGCTAAGAGTTTATACCGTTGAAAACCTGAGTTTCCTGCTCGTTGGGCATGCAGACTTCCTTTTGCGGATCATACCTCGCAAAAGTTTGCAGATTTTCGCTGTATTTGCTAGCAAATTTAAATCCTCCTCTTGAGCTAAGCTTCTTTCTTGTATATTATTTTTTGATGCTTCGTTTTTATGCTCGATAAATTTCATAATATTTTTTTCGTTATATCTATTTCTTATGGAATTAATTAATCAATATGAAACAAGAAATAACAATTAATAAATTTAAAATAATTTTTAAAATGAAACGCACTGTTTTTCATTAGAAAATATATTTGAATGCTACTCTTCAAATTCATTTATTGAAAAATGTATCATTGCAATGGAAAATGCCTCGCGAAAATCGTATAGAAAAAATTATTGACATTTTTGTTCACCTTTCGACTTCGGAAGAAGAACAAAAAATCTAATAAATGCACTCGCAAAAAAGAGTACGTAACGTTTTCTCATGAATCATGTTTTCTCGGGAAAAGCCATTGAAAATCGTGTACCGAGAAATCGTGCTTTTTTGGGTTATGGCTGGACTATATTTCTCGAGATGCAGGCAAGAAATACTCGTGTAAAGAGTGCTGTACATACACGGTACTAAAGTACGGATGTATACGTTATATATACAGCAATATAAAAGCTACGTGTGTTCAAGATACGAGAAAGGACTCGTGACACAGTAAAAATCGAAATGGGGTGTGCATGTATGAATGTCGCTGAACCATCACAACCCACTTTCTTTTCTTCTCTTTCATTTCTCCTTCTCTCTCTCTCACTGCCATTTCCATTCGATGTTACCGAGGCAAAGCACACCCGCGACTCGAGGGAATTCCAATATTTCTGCCACACCGTCAACCCCGTGGGAATGTAAGGGACTGAAGGTGGAAAAAATAAATAAAGAAGGTGAAAAAAATAGAAACGAGGAGAAAAGAATAAGAACTGAAATGCGGAAGAGGTGATGCGTTCCTACCAGACTATACCTTTACGATTTTTCTACCACCCTGAGCGTGACACACTTGCCAAATATATTTCTCGACTCATTCTCCTTTCTTTACACTTATACATTTTTTTGCTTTCAAACGTGGTATATTCCCGTGAATTTTGATAGAAATATGGACTGCCTGTGCACTTTATCAATGACGTCGATTTAAATCATTTTTTTTGACGAGCTATTCTTTGTGCTGAACTAGACATTTTTTTCGGAAAAAAGGAATTCATTGACGCGGCAAATTTTTCGAATGTTTTTAGAAAACTGTTCTCAATTTTTCCTGGAACTTGAATGAAATTTTTCAAAATCATTGATAAAAGCAGAAATTCACTCAATCGGAAATTTCAGAAAGAAAAATACACTTTGGGAAACAATTCGATTACAAAAGCTTCGACTCATTCGCAAATACAGCGAGAATGTTTAACAACGATAATGGCCACAAAAACCGAATCAATGAGTTCTTTGTTAATTAAAACCGCCAATTAATGCAAGTGCAATTATTGCACCAACAAATACTGCAAAACAGGACCGAGACCAAATATTTACTACATAAATATTTATTCTTCGTGAACGTCCGTTGAGTGAGGTTTTTTGATTCCAATGAAATAACGGAGGAACAAAATGTTGAAGTTTCTAATTAATACAGGTTTATTTTTATTTAGTTGAAAATTGTGAGTCTCGTAATTCTTCGTTCTGGGAGTGACACTTTGTCGATGCTGGCATTCTTGAGCTTTTTTCCTGTCCTGCATTTATGCATGTTTTACGTACCTGGGTCAACGGTCCGTGAGCTTTTTCATATTTCAAACATTTCGCAGGGTGACGCATGTGTTCGCCAACTTTTACTAACCTACTCTTTGCTGTATATTTCCCTGATGTATTCTCGAGATCTTACATTCATATATATAAACATATATTCATGTGTAACATTTTGTATATATGTAAAAATATGTATACATAGAGTTTATAAATCGTATCTTGGATAGACACTCGACCTCGTCTTCATGAATTAATACTCTACTTTTTCTCTTCTCTGTCGCTTGTTTAAGGTACTTCTATTTCCTGACGAAGGTTGGGCAAGAAGCGCGAGTAGTTCCTACTGGACTCTGACACCATTTTGGTGGAGCAGAAGTCGGTGCAAAGTTGTCGAGGTCGCTGGAACCAGGAGGTAAGATGAAAAAAAAAAAAAACAAAAAAATTACAAACACCAAGAATAACATCGTCAGTAAAATTCGTGGCTGCGCAGTGAAATTATTTGCTGTGTACTTCTAAATGAGTGGAAACATTTTTACACCAGATGAGAAAAAGAAAAGTTTTTAGAATCGCAATGAACACCGTTTGCTCCTCTATTTCTTGTGCGCCATTACGAAAAAATAATTGTAACGAGAAAAAACTAAATTTTACAACTAAATACTACTCTTGTGAAGAAAGAAAATGAGAAAGAAAAATGAACAGAAGAAAAGCGAAGTGGATGTCGTACAACTCGTAAAATTTTCTCATTCAAAGTTCTCTCGCTGTGTGATGCCTCACGCGAATAATGTGAAAATCGTAATGGCGGTGAGCTCAGTCCATTTCGCCTTGAATTATATATATACAGCATTATAACAGTCTTACTGTTGTAGTATATGAGTTATATTTTCATGAGAATGATTCGTGTCGTGAAACTAATGGGGTCAACTCGAATGGGCACGGGAATAGACAGTATATATATCTATACATGTATACAGGTGTGAGCAGCAAACGAACATTGTTACAACGCTTCGAAGGTACTAGTTGGGTTTCAGTCCTCTTGGATGTAGTCGGACATTTGGCTTTCTGGCAGTCGGCAGCCACCCTAAAACACCCTGCATTGTACGTGCACCGTATATTCAACCGAACGTGGTCTCAACACTATTCTACCCTCCTCCCTCACTCTTCTCTCCCTCTCTCGCTGTTGCTTGAAATTGCAAAAATTCGAATAGTTAAAATTCTTGAGAATTGAGCTTGTCATAACTGTGGGAAATTGTGATACGAACATTAATAGTCGGATTTTCAAGAGGATATTGGTCGATTTGGTGGCAATGGCTGGAAATTCAACTTTTGATACACCTTGATTTGTAGCCAATTAAAAAAAGGAGCCAAAATGTTGAATAATACACTGTCTTAGTCACTGTTTCGATTTTATCGTATTCTTAAGTTGTAAAATTAAATTCTCAGTGGATAATTTACGGTTCTAATTGCACTGCCTTCCAGTTCAGTGTCGTTCTATTTTAAGATTCTGTTGAATTTAGATTGGCGATTGATCCACCCAGGGATCACTTTCTGGTCCGCAGTAATGGAGTTCGATAAAGCACACAGTGGGTAGAGTATTGCGAATCTTTCCGGTAAGGGATCTGCAGTTATAGCGATAGGAGCTTCGAAACCGCAGGAAATGATAGGGCCATATAGAAAGGTACAGGCGTATATCATGGTCCCTAGCTCTCTGCGTCCATTCGTGAAAATGTGTCCCAGGATGACGATATGCTTCGGTTGTGGTAAGGTTGAATTTAATTCGAGCCACATGTGATATCGAATCCGTGTTCCAAGAATTCCTTGCTCTGTAATGTCCATTCATGGATCTTTGGTTCCTCAGCCTATTGGGGGGTAAAACCATTTTGGTTGTTGGTCACGTGATTATTGTACATGAGATGAATATGTGTTCGAAACACGAGATCTGCCACTTGGGACAAGAAGAGACTTATTGTTTGAGTTTTTGGCTTTCCAAAAACCTTCTATGAGTAGTAGGTAAGAGGTGACGTGTAATGGAGGCAGACAGTTTGGGTCAGATGAAATAGGAGAACATCGAGGGGACTGTACATGAACACTATCCTGAAAACCTTGAAGTACAATAGGAATGTCAATCGTGGGATGCCATCGGCCTTAGCTAGCACAAGATCACGTTAAATACGAGACAATGTAGCCTACATCTTTATCATTGTTCTGGCTATCTATTTACTCCTGGTGGATTATCACAGGAGTCTCCTTAAACTAAAGTAGCCACACCTCGTAACTGAACCAGCCGTTGCACGCCAGTTAGGAAAACCACGATGCCCCATCTTTCCCTTGACTTGGAAGCTGTTCAATCGTAATAGCAATATTTGATGACATCCAATAAACGGACGTAACCTGATAACGCAACTATCGCGACTTGGGAGACTAGAGTTCTACAGTTTTCATGCATCTCGGGTATGCGAAACATGCCTGTTTCGATCGGAGCACTTCTGTATCGCCACGATATCAAACGATCCTTAACTATTTACGAGGCTCTTCCCTCGTTCCCTCTGTGCCTATATATCCTACGGGCAAAAGCGGTTTGCATTGAATTCCAGACACGCTATACCGATTCAGTGGGTAATGTTGGGTCGTAACGTTTCATTGGGTTGCTCTTGGAACTTCTGTACACAACACCCTCCGGAATATTCGTTATCAAGTGACTCGTATGCTTTGAGGCTGCTCCCATTCATGCCATTTTCTCAGTCCTGGATATCTGTTCACGTGTCCTTTCTGAACACATATAAATATATGTATGAGCTGGTCGAGTCTTAGTCACGTGAATCCAGGCTTCAGGTTAGCCATGTCGTTGCATTGAGCAATTGCTGGAAAAGCGATGATTTCTCTTGATCCTCGCCTAACGGAGAGAGAAATGATTTGGTCGTTTTCTCTGAGAACAACTTTCGGCAGAGCTTTAACTCAGCTGTGTTGCCCTCACTCGTTATACGTACATACATATATATTACGCATCTTTGCCACGTTCTCTGGCACAATTCTCCTCACGTAACCGGAACTCATCTAACTTGTGAAGGTCACAAAGGGTCACTTTTCGAGCTGAGCACATCAGCAAAGGGCAAGATTACGTGGTATTGCGTTGGGCCAGCTAAAGACGATCCTTTTGTCTTCCGATTAATTCTATATGACTCACTAACGGGGCTGGGTCTGCTGGGAATGATAACAACTGCCAATTTTGTACTTCACGAGCTTCTCATACACTCACAAACGTAATACAGATTCATGTAAACTTTGGACTATCTCATCCTTTCGCCCTACATCCCCATATGTTTTACTCCACTACTATTTCACATTCTCTTCTGGAAAGGTGTCTATTTCCTTCAGAGTAGCAATCAGCCGTGCGGTCTGATTGCCGCTTCAACGATCCACCCAGGATTTCTTCACTTTTCGGTCATAAATGGTACATATGTATATGATGTACCGATTAAAGGGGAAAGCGTATCGTTATCACTGGAGTTACACCGAACTTTTCCTTTATCCACGTGTCCTCTATGACATCAATACTCGCTCGGAACGTTTTAGGAATTTTTAGGCAATGTAAAAAAGACAATTTCAAAAGTGCTGACTTTAGGCGTTACTGGCCAAAGTTGGTTGATTTATGCTGATAAGCAAATAAAAACATCCCTCACGGGTGAATTTCGTATGGCAACAGGGGTGACTAACAACACTTGCCAGACATCCCCAGCTGGCTTAGCCGGGGAAAAAGAGCTTGAAACACGAGGATGGTAAAACGTTTCTTGGTTCGAAAACAGTCTGTGTTTACAGGAGTCATCCGATGGATGTCGTAATGCAACTTCCCACATATAAATTCTCACTGTTCACTCTTCCCACATATAAATTCTCTAGGAATTTATTGCTTTTTGTGTTGCTTTTCCATTCTTCTTTTATTCTCCCTCATTTTATGTCTCGTTCCTTATTTAGGCTTTTTAGGGTGAAACTCGATGTTTATGTAACAACTCAGAGTAATTCAGGGCTCCACTATTACCTCACTTCTTCTTTGTTTCGTCGTTGGCAAATAATGAAATCACTGAGCGGGGAAGTTGACAAAATTTCACTTAATTCGCAAATTTCCATCAATCACAGATTTTCAACAATTCCAGGTAAAATGGAATATTTAATAGAACAATATCACAGTGCTACCTCTTTCAGTTTCATTCTCCCCCTCGGTCGATAAATGTACGAATAAAGCTCGTGAGAGCCAATCACAAAATCGTTGAGCCGTGAGGATCCGATTAGCTCAACCAAAACGAAACGACGGAATAATTACTAGATTGTCCAACTCATGAAACAACCGGAGGACAATTATTATCCGGTATATGAACAAAAGACAAACCAACAGAATTTATCGATATGTAGTCTTTTCACAAAATCATTAACCACTTTGACCCCTGCCAAATTGACAGTACAAATATATCACGGATTATTTTGGTACCTGTTCACGCATTGTATGGAAATTTCTTTTTACGCTCCATTTAATATTCCAAATACACATGTGAATAATTACATGCACATGCAACTCGTGGATTATCCACAAAATTCACATTGGAAAAAAAGAGTTTTGTTTACGCACAGAAATTTTACGCTGCAGATTAAATTAATTTCTTTAAAGTCACAATGTTAACTCGCATCCTTTCACTAATAATTTGAGGATTTTTGTCAAAAGAAGGACGCATAGAAATTAATATTCTCATCCAATTTAGTGCCAGTTGCGTCAGAAAAAAAGAGAAGGAGGGCAAGAGTGTACAAAATCTTCAGGATATTTTATTCACACTCTCATTTTCCTTCTCTGTCGTACCCTCTCTCAAGCTCATCTCTTTTTTGCACCGTAAGATATTAAGATCAAATCGTGTCTCGTTAAAAGGAACGCTTCGTTAAGCGGAAAGGTTATCGTCGTTTTATACGCTAAGAGTCACCTTGACAAGAAGGAGCGCCTGAAGTCATTTTCTCATTCGTAATACATATACACATACAGATCCGTATACAGTTGGTATATTTAATGAGTCTCCTTGAGCGAGGGGTTGGTTTACATAAGAAGTATATGTATCTATATCTAAATATCTACGGATATACGACTTACCCCTTAACGCTGGCGTGAACTCTTATTTGGCTTGGTCGCCTCGCTGAAAAGGTGAAAACCGAGAGGAGTGACAGCTCCGTATACCACTTTTCGTCAGAAAGGGTTAGGTGAGAAAGAAGGAGAGAGAGGGAGCATTTGGATTCTCCTCTCTCGGAAAAGCCTTCCACAACGAAGAAAGCTCTCGCTCCCTTTTCACGCTGGTAAACCAGTGGTGTGAACTTCTTCACTGCTTTCAACCAAGAAGAAGAGCCTCTCATGGCTCTCATCCATTTATACGTCGATTCCAAACAAGTAGAAGGCTGTAAATCACATCAGCTCTCACCCTTCAATTCCACGAGTTACGACCTTAAGCTTTTTAGTAGTGAATTTACCAAAAGCATGGATATTCATCGACTCCTAGCAGACGAAAGGGCGATATCTGCATTCTTTACTGTCTTATATAAAGTGCATTAAAGTTTTTTGCATTTTGGCAGGAAACTCATCAAACGAATGAATCTATATCTACTTTTAGCAGACGAAAGGGCCTAATCCACTTTTTCTTCTATCATAATTAACGTGGTTTACAGATTCATGCATTTTGACAATGAATTTAGAAAATAAGTGCATATATTGCGAGTTCGAGCTAGCAAAATAGCAACGTTTTTGTCTTTTTTAGTCTAAATTAAAATCTTCTGCTTTACAGCATAGTTTAGACGTATTCATTCGTAGAAAACAAAAGGGCGTGGTTTCCAGCTCTTTGTATTTCAAACAAAGTGAATTAAGTCCTTCTACTTTATGTATATATAAGTATACATTCAAGTTTAAGTAAAGAAAACGTCGTAAGCCAAGAAATTCAACACGTAAAGCTCCGTGGTTAACGTTATTTTGCTTGCTATCCGTCGACGTACCAACGAGCATAGTTCTCTTTTCACCATGGGCTTTAGACTACGTTGGATTAATTTTACAACGCGTTATGTAAGAACCGCGAAGGAGGCACGAGAGGCACGAGGCGCAAAAGCACACAGGGACAGAGGCAGAAGCTTCGTTTAAAATTTTAATGAATGAAAAGTTTCGTAAAAGCCTATGCCGGATAAGCCCATTACCGCGTGGACTTTTCCGTCCGCTACTCCCGCAAACCACACACTTTAGGTCTGACTTTCTATCCATCTTTCTTTTCCTCTTGCTGTCTCTCTTTTTCTCTTCAACACGTGAAATTAAACACCATAGGGGATAAAAAACGCGATAACACCGATGTACTTCGTGCTTTTCCGGACTGATTATTGTTTCATTCAGTTTGGTATCTACCACGAACTTTTCAATGGTTTTCTAAGCTTCGTCTTAATTATTCGAATATTATTGTCTTGTCAGAACATTGAAATAATTAATTTACCTAAAATCATTTTGATTTATGTTCTTTTCTTATTTTTTAGGTGTCCCATTTTGCTCCGATTAAAAACTTTTTTCCTGTTTCTCCTATGTCGATGAGATGATATTATTTTTTTTTTTTTTTCGGTGATGTTATTATTTTTTCATGTCCCATTATTAGGTATAAAATATCTCATATGTCTTTCATATTTTTTTCACGCAACTCGAAGCTCTTCAAATCGCAAGCTTTCACGATAACAATTAATTGCCATGTAACATGATTTTTTTTTGTCTCTTTCCCTTTTACCGCGAGGAGCAAAAGCGTGTACCAAAGTCCACGTTGAAAGAGACGACAGGAGTTATGAGTCAAAGGGATGCCCTATATAACAGGGGTAGTAAAATTTCCGAAGCTCCGCAGGAGCAAAGCATCCCGGGGATTCACGCTCGTACACTTCAATACTAAAACGATTAAACTTTTAATGATGGTCGTTACTGGTTTGAAGTTTCGTCGGAATAAGCCCCAGTCAACTCTTTCTCTTTCGCTCTTTCATGCTGCCATTATATTGGCGAGTTATATACGGAAAATTCATTTTTAACAGCCGAAAAATAAATGGTTCGAAAAAATTTCGAAAAATCGAGGTTTTTTTTTGTAAATGTTTGTAATCTTATTTAGATTTCGAATAAATACTCGAACATCAAATAGAGGCATGATATTAACAAAATGAGTAATAATTTTGCTTCGTGAGAATAATAATATCCATCGATAACAACAGTGGAAAATTTTTTAGTTCTTTTCTATTTCGTCCCCTATAGCCCATTATTCTTTTTCCCTTTTTTTGCTCTTTTTTTGGTGCACTCCAAAAAATCATCATCATAGAATTTCCCACCCCTTATGGTCTGTCTCTGGAATTGCTGACGTGTAGATCCTCATCTCACATCGCTTGGGCACGAATAGCAATTAAATTATTACGGAAACTTGAACTCCTCCGGACTCGAGATATGAAATTCATCGGGCAAGACTCTTGATCATTCTTTGCAAGCTAATGTTCTGGAACTAGGCAAAAAGAAAAAGATTAATTAACTCGGAATGAAGTTGGGAAGAAAAAGAAAGTTCATTTTATTAGTATCGAGAGTTAAGACGAAAATTTTATAATTATCTTCACAAATACTTGCACTTTTGTGAACTGATTTTGAATTATCTTTTTGTGTGCTCGAGTGAATTTAATTCATATTTTTAATGAAGCAGGTTTTTAACCATGAATTCAGGTCAATTAAGTACCGGGAGTTGAAGAGTTATTGTAAAAATGTTTTGTCGAGAAATTGACGAGAAAATGAATTTAACAAAAATGGCTGCATGCACCAGCGTCCTGTAATTGTTTATATAAAATGATTAATTTCAATAAGAAAGGTAAAATTAAAAAAAAAATAGTCAAGTGCAAATTTTCAGAAAACCTTGTGCAATTACAAATACGTTAATAATTGGAAGCTTTTCTTCGTGTTAAACGAGTCGTCCACTCCTGCACGATTCAATCCTGCACGATTTTTCATACTTGGCATTGTACACGGCAGTTGATTAAAAAAAATATCAAAGACGCGGCAAAAGCTCCACTTAAAAAACACAATGCGATTGAATCGGATAACAATGCTTGAGGGTAAAAAAGAAATATTTATAATTAACGAGGGCTTGAGAGCGCAATCCTCGCATTGGGTTATGTGGAACGTGATAATATCCCATTATTTATCGGCGAGGCAGACCCTTCGATTCCACGCTTTTTAATCTATCACAGAAGCGCGTTAATGCACCGTGACATCTGGCTAAAGTCGCTCATTGTGTGAAAATGTACTGACGATAAGAGTTGAGGGAGCGAGTGAGAGAGAGAGAGAGAGAGAGAGAGAGAGAGAGAGAGAGAGAGAGAGAGAGAAAAGTAGAGAAAAAGTTGCTCAAGCTTACACAAAGCTTGATCGACGTTGGACCATGCAAAATGCATGCATATATGCATTCGGTTTTTTCTTCGTACAATATGTATTATATACACACGTCCATGTATATTTTTAAATTGAATATACAGCAAGCTTCTATCCAGGGGCTGGAGAGCCTCAGCTAAAAGAGAAAAAAGGATCGAGAAATCAAATAATATTATCAAATATTCTCATTTTTTATTACATTTTTTTCCGGTAAATAAAGTTTTTGAACTCGCAAATAGATTCAATAAAGTTCCATTAGTGAATAGTCGATATTTCATAAAATAACTAGTGCCTTATATAAAATATGATTAGATCTCGTAAAAATTTGACAGTTTCATTGCTAAATAGTGCGTTTTGTTTGTAGAAACAATTATTCAATTTGCAGTTGGTTATTTTCTTCACGAGTTATATGACCTCGAAAGAGAAATTTAAAAAAATTCTTGGATAGAAGGCTAGCTCGTGGACACAGTAAGGAAGTAATTTGAAAAAGCTCCGTCTTAGAAGATCGTTCGAAAGCTCGAAGATATTCGGGACGTTATCTTGTCCTTCGCACGAACTCCCCTCGATTCTTTCAACACGCTTGATCCAATAACTCGAGCAGCATCCTTGATGAGCCTGGGAGAGCATCTACGAGACTCGAATAGAGCAACAGCATTACACGCTGTGTTGTATATTACACAACGCGAAAATTGCCTAGATCTTATCCACAGTCCCGTTTATATACAGGTTTTTTTTTTTTTTTTTTTTATTGCAGTCACATAACATGAAAGATGGACTTTTGGCAAAAGAAGTTAAAAAATAAATTTACTATCAGTAAAAACAAAAGAACCATTGATATTAAATAAAGTGGACGAAGTTTTAATGATTCAGAATAATTAAATGAATAGACGAGACTCGAGCATTTTATTAAATCGAGATTTGAAACAAGTTTCATCTACTTTTTAAACAATCGAGACTGAGACGTATTATGCCATTTTGTTGATTAACAGTCGACTGAATCTCTCGTTTTCGAAATCCCGGGTGCTTCTGTATAAATTCATGGAGAATCTTGAGCGTCCAAGAGCCACACAGTAGTTAGTGTCCGTGTTAGGGCAGACCACGGGGTAGGAGCTCGATCTAACTCACTGTAATTGCACTCTAGTGTGGTGGTAGTGGTTCTGAGTATCCTCAGGGAGTCTCTCAACAAACCACGGACTAACGTAGTCTCGTGAATTTTGGGAGAAACAAGAGTTACGTATATAACTCCGATTTCTCGAGGCACAAGAGAGAGAGAGAGAAAGAGAGACGGGGAGAAGTGTCGAGAGAATTGGAGCGTTGACACAAATGAGTTGGCACAAAGTTATTAACAGGATTGAAGTCAGATCGAATGCGCAATTAAATAGATGAAATTTCGAGAAAATCTAAATAATTATACTATGGAGTTGAATCGTAAATTTCTCAAGAGAAAAGTCCTTACCCATCTTTCTCTACGACGAACTGTTGACGATAATTAATTCTTAATATTATTACTTAATATTAAACTAAAATGACGATAGCCAATAAGTCGTATCGATGAAAAATAGGTGAGGCAAACGTAGGACACCGACTTTACCCTCCAATTTTTTTTTCAGCATATCGGATTGGCTGCCAGTAAGTAATTAATATTTCAAGAACAGCGAATCGTACACAAATATGCGTAAGGACTTTTTCATCCACAATTGCACGATCTACACGCGTTCACCAAATCTTAAGGATAACTTTTAGGAAACATTTCGTTTGCTTTGCAGCCAAATGTATCCGGACACATTTGGGCTGTGGATTCGAGTAGTGTGTACCGCACATTTGTCACCGCTTAATCGTTGCAAGCTTGTGTACAAAGCCCCAAGCTCATAGAAACGTAAACGCAACGAGACCTGTATAGTGAAGCAGGAGACCAAAATCTCTCGTGTCTGTAGAAGTCACGGTTCGAGGATCTTCGGTGGTTTCTGGCATGAACCGTTGTAATTGAAGCTAGGATAGCTTGCACGTCAAGTATGTGTATCGATTGTTAAAGCTCTAAAGGGCGTTTGTTCCAGTTGCCCCAAATAACTAAAAATAAATGTTACGCCTTTGTGACTTTCAACAGAGATGCATATGTTGATATTCTCGAGATGGGTCTTCAGGGTTGGTTTCTATATACATCGTATATATGCAGGAACATATAGGCACTGAGAGTAGCATGTTAGCCTGGAGCGAGTGTCGGTCGAGCCGTCGTTTCGTAGGTGCTCATTCCCCTTTGGGGCATACAAAATTATTGCGAAATACGAGAATCCCTGCAAACCCTCTCCGTGCATACTGCACCAAGTGGCTCTCTCTCTCTCTCTATCTCTCTCTCTCTCTCTCTCTCTCTCTCCCTCTCTCTCTCTTTCTCTTTCCTTCTGCTCGAA
This sequence comes from Rhimphoctona megacephalus, assembly GCA_963989365.1. Lineage (NCBI taxonomy): Eukaryota > Metazoa > Arthropoda > Insecta > Hymenoptera > Ichneumonidae > Rhimphoctona > Rhimphoctona megacephalus. Next base: position 21,425,851 of record OZ022422.1, read on the forward strand.
AATCGTAATGTTGCTAATGTTGCGTGTATCATACGTACATACGTGGTCGTACGTGAAAGCTTCAGCCTCAAGGAGCAATATACATGGATATTCGTAGATGTGTATGCCAGGGTAGATTTCGAGGAGTTTGGAATTGCATAGTGTAGAAATGATGTAGGTACTAGTGTAATGCGTGTATACCTTTTTGCATCTCTCTCTCTCTCTCTCTCTCTCTCTCTCTCTCTCTCTCTCACTCATTATCTCTCGTTGTAGAGAAGCAATAGGTAGTCTCACTTATTTGTAGCCAGCAAATAAGCCTTCTCTCCATATACCGTATATATAAGGCCTCTCTGTGTTTAGTTAACAGTAACATAACTAGATGGAGCTGTACTGAATTTACGTGTGGAATGTACCATGCGTGTAGAGCTTGAATGGCTCTCGTGAGCTCCAGTTATCAGCAAAATGTTATGAGGTTTATTTTACCGGATGGGGAGAAAGAGAGGGAGAGAGAAAGAGGAGAGAGTAAGGGCAGGGTGAAAATTCGCAGTCATATTGTTCGCTCTACTGATCCTTCAATTACGTATACAAATCCTGTACCGCAGCATGCTAAATATACATCCGGGAACAAAATTCATTTTAATTAATCAAATGTACGCTCCGGGCAGACTGGCAATGCTCCAAAAATAAATATTACAAAAAAAAATTTCAATCGCTATGAAAGCAAACTACTCTAATTAAACACTCTTCCATATTTTTTGAATTTTCGCTTGACTCTAAATAATATACATGCTCATTACTTTAATAACATTCCACTACCTAGTTTATTCAATATTTTGAGTCAGCAATTTTTTTTTTTGTTATTACTTCTACTAGCAGTTCACAATAATAATGCGGGCTTCTATTTTATACGATAGAATATTTCATTTATTTAAATTCTCGGCAATCCCCCGAACCTTATGATGAATAATACATTCTTCTTTGATATTTAATAAATACTTTTAATCCAAATGGTGTTAAATTTTAATTAACCTGATTATAATTTTTTTTCTTGTATTTATCGTGTGATTCTAGGTACAGTACGCAAGCGAAAATGGTCGACACGGGTACGGGGACCCTTTACATCATTGGGTCGTTTAAGCGAATGACTGTTGACCCAGATTTTAAGGTACGTTAAAACATTTTCGAATTTCGAAGGATACAAAAATTAATATCATTTTGTTGAAATACTTTTTTAGAACCTGGATCTCAGTACGTTTATTATCAAGTCAGAAAAAATCACGTCTCTTGACATCATTGACAATAGTAACGTCCAAAAATAAAATCGAAGACAATGAGACACAGGAAAAATTTGGCTACGTAAAATTTTGTGTCAGGGTAAATTACGTTGCACGGTGAATGTTAAAGTAGATGCTATTGTACGTCGACATACCTTACGAAACGTGGTACATATACATATGTACTAGTAGGTGACACAGGATTTTACGAGAGCACTAAAATGCGTGGGAAACACCGCCGTCCTTGTCGTCTCGTCTCTTTAGCCTGAGTCGAAGCTCACCTAAATTCGTTCCTTTTTTTCTCTCCCTCTCGTTTTCTCTCGCTCTATCTCATTCTCCCGTTGTACAAGCTCTTTTCGTATGTGCTTTGCCTTGAACCTTCTCTTGTATATGCGTTCCCGTGACCTGCTATTCAGCTCAATACTATAGTACAACACTATAGCACAAAACTACACACGTTTATGTAAATATTGACTGCCAATGAACAAATAGACGTAACCCATGCTTCTTTGCATATTAAACCATAAAAGTTACGCCTTTTTGCCTTTTCACAATGGCACGTATATATGAGGAGGATTGCGAGACCCTGAGGGCCCAAATCTCGGCTGCACACTTCAGGGCAAATTCAAAGTAGAATATTATTTATTTAAAAAATCATCAAGTTTGTACTTTTATATGCATAGACACCAATTGTTGCAATTAAAATCATCGAAATTATTGCATAATTTGGAGGTTTTATTGTCGTTCAATAAATTCAATTAAAATTTTTTTAAATGCAACATTGCAGCTAACATAAACTGTGTAAAAAATAAGAAGTGAGATATTTTGAAAAATATGGCGAAATATTCATTTTTCGGGATTAAAAATCAAATAAATCATTTTTCCTTTTGTCAATTTTTTTTCCAGAAAAACAATTATCAGAGTTTCATTGTTGAAATTAAACTCACACGCTTATAATGTAACTTATGCTAGAATGGGTGGAGCTTGGAACGAAAAAGGGGAATGAAATAAAACGTGAATTGCGATACTGAAAAAATCTTTCATCCGAGATTTTGCTGGCCTTGTTGTAGAATTTCTTCTCTCCTATATATAACACGTACACATAAGCCTGTATATGCTCGAACGACACGTTCTCGTCTACATTATATGTCTACATGTTTAACTGACACATATAGAGGCAGATATATGTGGGGCATTCCACGCCTAATCGGCCACTTTTGAAATTCGCATTTTTTTATTGTTTTGATTTTTTTTCTCTAATAGAGCTCATTAGGGACTCGTCTGATTTTTTTCAAATTTTTTTCTCAACACGTTCATCGGAAACAAATTTTTGAAAAATTTTTCGATTTTTTTCTTCAAATATCAATAACTCTCTCAAAAATGTAGTAAACCCAATGGATGAAGGGTGAAAATATTAGTTTTAAAACGTACTTTCGTTTAAAAATATGCAGAAAATTATCAAAACATTACATAAATCAATTTTTTCAATTTTAAGTATGAAATGGGTTTTCCCACATAGTTAGCCCCCTTCGATTTTGCTGTTAATATTTTATAAAAAAACTATTATTTTTTTGAGGAATTTTAAGCCTATTGTGATCGTGGGGAAATAGTCCGTTGTATATTTTTATAAATAAAATATAGATTTTTGTTACAATCTATAACTCCCTGAAAAATCGAACAAAGCCAATCGTCTAGGGGGTTAAAATTTTTGTTCTGAAATGTAGTTTTGTTTAAAAATATGTGAAAAATTATTCGAAGTTTACATCACCTAGTTTTTCCAATTCTATAAGATGAAATAACCTTTTTTCATAGCTCTTGTACTAATTAATTTGTTTCTTTAATGTTTGTACGGAAGCATGATTCATGTAATGAATTTTCAGCTAAGTACGAACGTAAGAAAATAGCTAGTTATATTTTTCAAATTGTTAATTTTATTAAAGGTTTTTGTTGTTGATTAGACTAATATTTTTCTACGATCATACTAATCTTAAAATGTATTAAATGAATAATAGTTTTCTATAAAAATTTAACAGTAAAATCAAAAGGAACACATTGCGAGAAAAAACATTTCTTGCTTATAATTAAAAAATTTATTTATGTAATTTTTAAATAATTATTGACATATTTTTAAACGAAAACACCTGGCAAAACGAAAGATTTGACCCCCTTACCCATTTGGTTTGTATGATTTTTCAGGGATTTGTGCACGATTAATAGTAAACAAAAATCCACAATTTAATTATAAAAAATACAACGAACGATTTCCCTATCATCAAACTAGGCTTAAAAGTCATTAAAAAATGATAGTTTTTGATAAAAATTCAAGAGAGCAAAATCGAAGGAGGCTAACACTGTGGAAAATATTATTTTTCGCTTAGAATTTGAAAAATTGTATGTAATATTTTGATGAATTCCTACATATTCTCATACGAAAGTACGTTTAAAAACTAAAATTTTGACCCCTCATCCATTCGGTTTACTGCATTTTCGAGAGAGTTATTGATATTTGAAGAAAAAAATCGGCAAATTTTTCAAAATTTCGTTTCCAATGGATGTGTTAAGATAAAAATTTGAAAAAAATCAGACGAGTTCCTTTCAATGAGTTCTATTAGAGAAAAAAAAATGAACCCAATAAAAAATGCGAAATTCAAAAGTGGCCGATTTGGCGTGGAATGCCCCATATGCAAACGTGTATATGGACGGGTTTATATGTGCTTTAAACTTCATATCGTGCAGTAACGTTTCGAGTGTGTATTTTCACTGCTACAGACATAAATATATGTGTATGTATAGTGTACATTACTCGTTGAAGGATGCAGTCGAGGGTTGTATACATTACGTGTAATAAGTACATCAGTAAGAGAGCTCGAGTATGTGCACAAATGTTTTTGACGTTTTCAACTTCCGGTTGATTTATATTTACAACATGGTGGTAACATTTTTGTTATATTTTTTTTTGGTAAAAAATGTGTTACTGCAAGTTACACTAATACATAATAATATCATTTTTATATTTAAATGTTTTTTTTTATTACTCAACCAAAAGTTACAAGCTTACACAGTTTATGGTCATGCAACACTCGATTATATCACATTCACATTAGGATACAATGCTCTCGGGTTCCCTCCCATCCCATGTATGGAAGGCCCAGCCTTTTTCTCCCTGTGGAGCAAAAGAGAGAGAGAGAGAGAGAGAGAGAGAGAGAGAGAGAGAGAGAGAGAGAGAGAGAGAGAGAGAGAGAGAGAGAGAGAGAGAGAGAGAGAGATAAACGTACAACAAACGTATCGTATGTCGACTCGTACTCCAGGGAGATAATTCGGATTATTAATTGATGAGAATTCGATACCGAACGTGTTTACATTGGGCTGGATAGTCAGACTTTATATTTCATGATTATTACGTAAATTTGATGTGTTCTCAACAAACTTGAAGTTTTTTTAATATCAAAAACAATTATTGTGTTTGAATTGTAATTGTTTTTGAAAATTTCGGATTATCTAGTATAGTGGACAATTTTTGGTATTATGGGGTAAAAATGAATGAATGAAATAACAATAATGGCAATATATATTTATCGTTTTGTTGACAGTTGTATCTAACATCGAACGTATCATCGAGTGACTTCAACATGGGCTACAGTATGACAGGTACACTCGAACGGGGCTGCAAAAAAACGAACACTTTTCAGATGACGCATTTTGCAGTAATACGAAGACGCGACTACGAGAAAGCCTACGAGGATCCAAACCCCACCTAGTGTCCGTCCCCACCCGCGCTCTCCGAGTGTGGGGATTACGAGCACTATACATAGGGAGTGTCTTTAATTTGCATAAAAAAATAATTATCTCTTCTTTTCCATTTATTTTTTCTTTTCAATTGTTTTTTTTTTTTTTTTTTTGTAATTTCTCGCCTCGAGATTCGGGCTCGCGATATTTCAACTGTCAAGCAACAAGAAAATTCGAGACGGAGTCGTTGCAGGAAAAAACAAATATCGAGGCGTAAGTGAATCAAACAGTTTGCGAATCAATCAAGCTCTTCGCTGCCAATAAAACAGAAGTCATTAAGAAATCGAGCAGAGATGTAATTAATCACGAGTTGAGGAAAATTTTTTGTAGAATTAGACAAAAATCATTTTTAAATTATAGTTCACGAAAAATCGACCGTTGGAATTTGAAGATTTTTACATCTTCGTCTTTTAATTTCTTATAATCTTTTAATTAGTAATCTAAAAATTCATTGTGCCATAAAATAATCCGGTGTGACAGTGAACGAAACTCGAGAACTTTCCGGTAAAAAAAGGCTCAAATTCGGAAGACAATTATTGGAATTGAACTATTTTTAAGAGGTACGATTTTGATCAAAATTCAGTTTTCAAATTTTCAAAATGCATCACAAAAGCATCGAATATACTGGAAAAATACTTATTCCTAATAAATTTGCTTATCGTTAATTAGCGATGTACCAAAAATAATATGTTTGTCTACCAAAGTTGCATTTCATAAAAAATAATAATTCATCTTTAATTGATTTTTTTGGGGGTGGAAATGCAAATCAAAATGAAAGTCATATAAATTCTAGTCTTTTTGACGAAAAACAATTGTTTTAACAATTAATTACTGTTTTTGTAAGTAAATAATAACAATTATTATTATTATTATTATTATTATTATTATTATTATTACTTTTTTATTATAATTATCGTGAGGAAAATGGTATTTTCTCGGTCAGTCATGTTCGTTCTCCATCGTTCCTGCCACTCTGGAAAATTAACGAAAATTCCTGATCTGCCATCATTCCAAAAGGATCGTCCTTTATGAAGGGAAAGAAAAAGAGACAGAGAGTGAAAGCGATAAAGAGGGAAATAAATGACAAGTCATACCGACGTGTCTCGTTAATCATGGTCCACTCTTTCACTATCTGTCATCCGGTGGATTATTTCCTCCAATTATATTTCTCTCCCTCGCTTTCTCATACATTCTCGATCAAATGGCATTTTCAACGAGTCGATTTTTCGTTAATCCTCTCTCGCTATAAATCTCATTTGTTCCGCAGACACGAGACTTATATAGTGCAGTAATAATAAAAAAAAAAAAAAAAAAAAAACACGTGCGGAAAAACCGCAAAATCTACGAAATCCAAAGAAACGAAAAATTTTAGTAACGAAACAATATAAGTTGATTAATTTCTGACAGCGCAAAACGCGCGTTTTAGTCGATAGTAGAATGCAGAAAGCAGAGAATAAAAAAAAAAAAGAAGTAAAATAGTCTGATATCGATGATTTATTTGGTCTCGAGAAACGAGAGAAAAAAAAAACTTTAACGAGTCCGAGACACCCCAGCAGCTACCGAGCCAAACGTCCATTGATAGTCTCTAACTTAGATGGAATAAATGATCGAATTGTTTAGGCGGATAAAGATTATTGTAAATGTTTAAGTGTGTAAAAATTCAAAATGTGCGAATATGTCTGTATGCGAGAGAAATGAAAAAAAAAAAAAAAAAAAAAAACAAAAAAAAAGATCAGCTCAACGAGCGCAATTACCTAACGAGCCAGGACGGGCGAAAAGTATACAAAAAAGTGATTGAAACTTAACCAAAGTATTAGTACGTAAGTAAACGAGAGCCAGGCATTTTTTCCATTTATTTTGGCTCGCATTTAAGCGAACGAAAACGAAAGAACCGAAAAATTGTGTGCGAAAGAAGAAAAATACGAGAGAGAGCCCCTGTTCAATAATAATATTATAAATAATAACGATAATCTTAAGAATAATGTAATAATAATGAAGCAGACGCCAAGAGCTTATCTTAGAGCATAAAGCCATCGAGAATGCAAAGCGGTTTTTCTTAGGCGCCTGCTGCATCAAAACTTTTTCGTCGATGAATCACTAATAGATGAGAGTATAGTGTGAAAAAGTTAAAAATAACTTAACTTGCACTCGATAATTTATTTTTGCTAATGTGTAGAAGTTTGCGCGTTTGTCTCGCGAAACAATCAAAAAGTGGAGTGAAAGAAAAGTGGAAGGAAATACATCAGACACCACGATAATCTTGCTCGATGGAAATGATGTTTCAATTTGTCAATGCAGTCGTTCTACAGAAAGAGTTTAATTGCTAATTAACGCCTTACATACGTCCAGCAGCGCCTAAAACGCGCTAAAAGAAAAACTGTTTTTAGAAGAGATAGCAATAGAAATTAATAAAAATAATTTTTACACATTGTTTATTAGTATTTAAACTTTATAAAAAAATTTATTTCATTTTTTTCTTCAAAAATTACAACATAAAAAATCACGTTTCCCGAAGCACTGTGAAAAAAAGTTGCTCCACGGTCTGCATAATTTCTTCTTGAAATGCTGATGGATCTGCAAAACGTAAAAAAATTTTTGTAAAATAAAGTTGTAGTTATAGTCTGTCGAGCCGGATTTTTGAAATTCGAAAAATTTTGGCAATTTACGGCAGTTTAAAAAAAGTGTGCATTTTGTGTCATAAATGTCACACTTTAATTATGTTTATAAAATTTTTTAATCACAACATCAAAAATCCGGTCCGACAAACTATAGAGAAAACAATTTCGAATATTTAAAAAAAAAAAGCATCAAAAAATATTAAAAACTGTATGAGTTATCGTGCAGACCGTGCCAGAAAAAGTAGTTTTGAGATAAATGCATTTAAAGTTTCAAGTGCGCGCATCAGACTCTCGTTGGGGAGTCACGTTTTCTATAATAACTTTCGATCTATGGGGAATTTGTACAATCGACTTACACAGAAATACGCCTAAAACTATAGAGAATAATAATCTGTAAAAAAAAATCGATTTTTTGAAAATTCTGGACGTATGTAATGCCTTAATTATATTTCGATCCAGAAAAAGTAAAAATCCTGTTTAATTTATTATTTTTCAAATATAAATTTCAAGACCAATAAAGCCATGAAAAAATGATATAAAATTCGAACATTGATAACAAAATTGTAATATTTCTTATCAATCGTTCGAAAAATCGTTTTCAAATTGATATCAAGTGTTTTTTAAACGTTTCCTTCGAGCGAGAAATTCAATTCTTAAGCTAAATGCTTAACTGACTCTTCGTGGTCCTCAGAATTTGACGAATCAATTTAATCGTCTATTTGAATGTACATTTAAAGTTCGGATGGTTGCATCCCTATATTTCCACAGCTTTGCTCAAAGCGTGCACAGCCTCGGTCAAAAATACCACCATTATCCAACCAATCCCTCCCATTTCGTGATCATTTATTGTAATACGTGAATTCTGACTCGTGCCAATACAATCCACCACACAGTAATTCAGATCTAATCGAAAATCACTCTTTTGTTCAAAATCACATCCCCATTGAAATTAATTAACGAAATTAACGAACGTAATACTAATCGTATTTTGCAAATAGGAATGAGCATTGCATTAAGTATAAATTTCTGACGGATGAATTTGAATTTGGCGTTCGTTATAACGTAAAAAAATTGAAAAATTTAATTAAAAAAGCAGTTGATATTTATAGAATTCTTTTGCTTTTCAAAATTATGATTAATTGTCAGAAATATTTTTTTTTTTGGTGCAAAAATATCTTGATTCTAAACAAATCTTAGATTCATTCATATTTAAATAAATCGTGTCGATTATTTTTTATTTCGTAGTATTGAAAATAAAAAAATGTATTTTATTATTTTTTATTTTTTATTTGGAAGATCGAATGAGCAATTTAAAATGACGATATACTTACGATGTTTTGATCAATGATATAAATATTGCTGACTATTTTTGTAATCACGATCATTTTTTTTAAGCTGAATTAATCAACAATAGAGGATTCTTTTATAACAATTCCATGATTTAAAACGGTGTCGTTTATTCCTGACAGCAATGAGAAAAAAAAGAACAAATCAATGAAAATTTTTGTCTCAACTACAGAGATATTCCGATCTCGCAAAAATAGTCCGGTAGTTTCGTCGAGTAATCACGATTTAAGAAACATAGAAAAATGCTTTACGATCAATGGTAAAAAAAAAAGGGAATAAACAAATTTTCTTGTCGTGTAGATCGCGGTTAATAAAATTTCGCTCTGAATCAAACGCGCGTGAGATAATTTTAGTGTAATCGGTATAGTGATATTAATGTGGATTCGCGTTACAGGGTTTAAGCGAGTTAAGCTTGACGAGATCGATCTTAAATTCTATATATATTATGCAACGATCGGTCTCATCGCCTAATCCTATATATATATATATATTACGATAAAAAGATTCGAAGGAGGGATGAAAGAAAGGGGAAAAAAACCAAAATCGTAAATTATTTTTGTCTCTGAAACGAGTGCGTGTTCAAAATGATCGAAAATAGATCGATCTCGTCGAGAAGGGGGACAAAAAGTGGAAAAGATCTTTCAAATTTTGAGGCCATTTTTGAGAATCGCTGCCGCATTTTGTGTCGAAAATAAATTTCTCTTGTAGATCCTTATTAACGAATCATTAGCCATAAAAGAAAAGTAATTAAACATATTACGATATTTAGGTGAATTATCTGTCGATGTTTAGAAATCTCGTTGTGAAAAGTTTTACACTCACGGTTTTTCTAGTCTCTAAGCAAAATTAAGAAATTCAGGTTTCTCGATTTTTCAAAATATCAGCCATTTTTTTAAATCATTTTATAAATATTTATTCGATTGAAGTTAAATGATTGTTCAAAGAGAGATATAATTGAATTCTATCGAAAAATTGTTTTAATCTCAATTACAAATAAAATTTATTCAATTTTTGCACAGAAAAAATTATTTGGCTCAAAAATAAATGCACTGAATTCATCATTGATTCGATACCCAATAATTGTTTTACAATAAGCCACAATCAAATTGTCATTAAATTCATTTCGTCTCGATTTGAATTTGTTTTTTTTTTTGTACAGCCTGCAGGTTAAATCCTGCATTTCTTTTCTTCCGGATTCATACTCCACCTTTTCGCATTTTCACGAGTATTTTCTTTGCCATATAGTCGATCGTAATACCGCAAATTTCACCGCTAATGGTCACGTCAGAAGTTCTCTCTCTCTCTCTCTCTCTCTCTCTCTCTCTCTTCCTCTGTCTCTCTCTTTTGGTCAGCATTCGTGTTATTTTACGCTAGTAGTTACTACACGCCACTGTGTCTGACTCGCGGGCAGATAAATTCGCGTTGGACCATTTGCATTCACGGATTAACGCTCTCCGCTCGCTTCTTCTCCCACGTTCACGTTCACCCGTCCGTTGTGGTTTGTTACCGGAATATATTATACTCGATTTAACGATGCATTTCATCCGCAGTCCCAGAGACAACGGCACTGACATTTTTTTCGCGTTGGTTTCCCATTGGAATATCCTTCTTTTCACGATTAATTGAATTTTCCTTAATCGGGATAGTTCTGTAAACTGGTTTACCGATTTTTTCATTTCTTTTTCGTCGACGTAAATAAATCGGAAAACTTTTGTTAGCATAAATTTGTTTAAATGTCAATCAAGCAGTATTTGCCAATTTTTGAGGAAATTTCCTTTAATTAACTTTTTTAATGATGATATTAAGCTATTAAAATATATTTTTTATTCGAATACTCTCCAAAAATTACTTCAGCCAATTGGACCAATCGGTTAAATAACTCAGGATTTGTTTTCATGATTTTTCGTCATATCTGCAACAATTATGATGATAATTTGAAATTTTGGCAACTCGTAATAATCAAACGAACGAGAACGAGTAAAATGAGAACAATCGAATTATCATGGCATGAAATTGGAAGGTGTAATCGTGGGTTAATGTCGAAATTTCAAACGCAATGGGTATGGACAGTATTTTCTAATCAAATAATTTTCGTTTGAATGAGATGGCAAATCGAAATTCTGTGCGATATTACGAACGCGTTAAATTATCACGAGTATTCGAAAATGCTCGATAATCACGTTTTCACGAATTCTATATATATGTGTGCTTAAACCCGATACGAATAGTAAAAGCGGTTGGGGAAATGTTACGACCTTTCCCAGCCAAACGAGGGCCAAAGTTCATCTATATAACAAACCCTTTGCACACGTAACGAATCAATTAACGACAGACACTAACGTCACGTAGACACATTTATACATGTGTGTATGCACATTTATCACAAAAAAAAGTAAAAATCGTGGGAAAAGGTAATGTTTTTTATTTTAAATATTCTTCCTGTTTAAAATTCGAGACTATAACTAACGTGAGTTTGATTTTGCGCTTGACTAGTCACTTCTTTTTGGCAATATAAAAAAATATCATTGCGCAGAATAGAGTATTTAAAGCAGGTAAAGTAACGCCCAATTCTTGGCTCAGTCTGTGTAGTTTCAGTGTCGTTTAGCGAGCATAAAAAAAAGACATAACGCTTAATCTCGTTGTATGAAAAACGATTGACAATTAAAGTCCGCAAAAATTTTTCGCTAGTCGAGTATTATAGAAAAAAGAAACGTGAAAAAGTAACAAAAAATGAGAGTGCATTGAGCAATGCACTTTCTATTCTTTCGTCTAGTTTTAAAACCTTAGAAACTAAACAAAACGTTTTTCCTAGGATGTTTTTCGATGATAAGTACACGTCCGATATCACGGTCCCTCCTGAACTACTTAGCAGTAGACCAGACCCAAGAAATGCACGCTTTCCTCGAGACGATTTGAAAAAGAAAAAAAAACGGTCGCTAATCTTCGTCAGCTGATGCACTCGGGTCTTCTAGTCGTTTTTGTATTGTTTCCCATTTTTTTTTTGCGTTTTATTCTCTTTTGTAACTTTTGATGTCTCATAGTGAACGCAATCCCGTTCCTACTTCCGTCCGAACGGACAAAAAGTAATGAAAGCTCAATTAAATCGAGGCTAAATTAAGAAGGAAAAGTGTGTTTATTCGAGTTAGACGTTTTTAGAAAGAGTATTTTAGATGATGGTTGAATATTTCGTTACGTTTTATATTAATTTTGTTTTTCAATTCATATTTTGTACAGAAACGTATGTTTTATTATTAGGTGGACGTTAATTGACGATTAAAATCGACACGAGTTTGGGCGGAAGTTTGAATCGGAATGATTCTAAACCTCGAAGTGTATAGATTAGATTCTTAGATCGATAGTGTTTGAATTAATGTATATTCATTCATATAAAGTCGACATTGATCGTCCGAGTCCCTAAAAATTAAAATAATCAAATATTTGAACATTGTAGATGAAAATTTTGTTTTTTCTTGAGTCGAAAAGTCAAAATTACTTTTTGAGACTTGGACGAATATTGGATTCGATAGTCTAACCGGGCAAATAGTGCAACTGAAAAATACTGCCACGAGGAATGAAAAAAAAATCACTGAATTAAAAGACAGAAAATCAACGTATTGAACAAATTTTAAATCTTTGAGAAACTTTACGGAAATCAAAACATCAAAAAAAAAAAAACAAAACGAAAAAGCAAAAAATTTACTATCGCAATCCAGCGTGTCGAAATTAGTCATCGATGTGTAGAAATTTTAGCAATTAAATAATAGAGAACTGAATTTATTCTTATCATTATTGCTATAACGTTATTATAATTGGTAACGATCTTGAGAAAGAATAAAGAAAATTGCGAATTTCTTGCAATTCGTTTTTTTTTCAATATTCGTATTCAAAGCTATGGCTGTGATCGTAATAATAATTAATAAAACAAGAAAAATGAGATAAAAAAATTAAACGAAAGGGAATGAGAAGGAGAGAAAGGGAGATATAAAAGTGGTTCACATATATGTATATTATAATAATGTATTCGACGATTATGCGCATAGAATTACGTTGTACAATGTACATTAAACGGGAGTCGATGAAAAAAAAAAGTAAACAAATATTTTGAAAATATAAGCGTTCAATAATACGTTTTTTTAATATACTCGAAATTAACGAGTGATTCTTTCAATGAAAATCTTCGAGTACGCAAAAATTCACTCATCCCGAAAGAGTCCAAATTTGAGAAGAATCACTCCAAGTTTTTTTGTTATCGAGAACTATTTACTTTTTCATCTCGAAATTCATTGGCGAAAGGTTGAAAATTTTTTACGTTCATTTTATGGTAAATAGCTGTAAACTGTAAATAATGTCTGAGAGCTCGGTGTCAACGAATGGAAAAGAAGGCGAAATAAAAAAAAATAACGAAGAAAAAGTAATCGTTTCCGGTGTAAGAGAATCAAAGGGTAATTCAAACGATTGTATATCGCTCCACGAAATCAAATCTGTAAATAGTTGACAAGCGATTGTCGATTTTGCGATCGTGAGATAAAATTCCAGAGAAATTAATGATGGAGTCAAATTAGTCTTCTTGAATGTGCAACGAATGACGAAATTTTTGATTCCTAAACACAAAAATAATTATTCAACAAGTGTATTCCCTTGAAACGATTAAACTTCAATTTCGCCGTTCGTCGAAGCTAATAAAAAAGTATTAAGTTTCGGAATACTGCGAAAAAAGGGAAAAACCAAAAAAAGCAACCAAAAATCCGTAAACGCATTACAAATCTTGGAATTATGAGTTGAGTAATATGCTTTGCGTAATTTTGAGTGACGAAAAGTTTACCGAATGAGCACCGCAAAAGCGCCCATAGAAAGCACGCTATTTATTAACACAAAAATCAAATAACAGGCACGAAAAAACATCGACAAAAAAAGACAGATTGTAAAAATGGAAGAAACGAAAAAGAGAAAGAAAAAAAACACGTGCGTCTAAAATTTCATGAGCATCGATCGACGAAAATGCGTTTACGTGAAAACAGAGCCAAATACTTTGATGTATTTTCACTACAGTCCTGTCTACAGTCAATTCATTTTGTATCTATACCTAATCTATATGTATCTATTGTCATAATTTAATGCCAAATAAATGTTACATTTACGCAGTCATCGACATTCCTTTTTATTCTCTTTAAAAATCACAATTTTTGTATTTTTAGCAAAATACAGAAAAACTAATTTTTCTGTGAGAGTAGGATACACAAAAAACGGTGAGTGAAAACTGAATTTAAATAAATCTGTATTTCAATAGGCAAATTTTTTTTAAATTTCTTTGAGATCGTTGAGAAAAAATATTCTAGTTTTGCGTACACGTTATTACGAGGACGTTTGTAGTTCGTAAAGCTGTCATCGCCGTCGCTGCCGCTATCGTTTGATTCAATGAAACGCCCGCTTAATTAGGGTGTACCTCGTTTGTGCTCACGATCTACCTTTCTCTCTCTCTCTCTCTCTCTCTCTGTCTTTGTCTCTTGTGAAGGGAACAAACGACAAAGTTTTAACTGAGAACTGTGCTCAGAGAAGAGTTGACAAGAAAGCTCGGCTTGTGCGACGGAGGGTGGCTCAGAAAATGAGGGAGTAAGAGCAAGAGAGAGGGGAAAATAAACTCTTGGAAGTGTGTATGTCAAACAGCATCCGAGAGCTTTGCTCCAAAAACTTCGCAATCGTACCCGAGCGCCTCAAAGAAAGCCTCTGGTTCTTTTTGCACCGCGACATTTCTACGTGCTGCTTATTCACACCCTTTTATCTATTACCGATATCTCTTTGTTTCTCAAAACTCCAAGAGTTTCTCAAAGTCTCGTGTGAAAATGAATTTACGTAGTGCCGGAGTTACTCTCTCTCTCTCTCTCTCTCTCTCTCTCTCTCTCTCTCTCTCTCTCTCTCTCTCTCTCTCGCTTGGAAGATAATCAAGTTGTCACGATCTTGTGTCAACAACGAATCTGTTGAAATCAAGACGTGAGAAGACTAATCCAACACAAATTAGTTTAACATCACTTTAATTGGCTTTAAGATATTTTTGAAGATGGATTTAACTTGCAAAACCGAAATTTTTATTTTTTATTCAATTCAGCCTTTCTTTTGAATTTCTGCTTAGTTTGGAGAGTGGGACCAAATATTTAAGGGTTGATCTATGATAAGATAATTAGTTCCAGGAATCATTTCGGTTTTAGACTTCGCTTGATAATAGAATCAGATCAATCATTTCCAATGTACATGAATGAGCAATATGTAAACGAGCTTTTCTCGATGATCGCAAGATTTATTTTAACGAGAGTATAAGACGAACGCTTATTCAACGAGACGTAACGGATATCAAGGTTGTAACCAAGAAGCTTTGGTAGCTCAGCTGGTGGCTCCTGCGAATTCCACGAGGCTGGAGTAATAGCAATGTTCTGCCAGTGTGATGGTATTAGTAACAGCAGTTGCAATAGTCGTTAGTTTGTGTTGAGTATAGTATGTGGTCGTTGCCTCGTCTCTGATCGTTTTACAATATGGGGCAGAGGGAGAGGGAGGGACAAGAGCGACAAGAAAGAATAAAAGAGTGAAGGAGGATGAGAAAGGGAAGGGGGAAGAGAATGAGGAGAGTTTCTGAGAGTGAAATTAACGAATATAAACTGTGAGAATCGGTGTAATTAATTCGGTGTAACGTCATTTGCCTCAATCTGCCTGAATGAAAAACGATTTGAAATATACTATCCCCGTTGCGTATACGTATACATAGCTTTCTATCTCTCGGGGTTTCTCTTTCTCCCTTTCTAAACGAACACTTGTCGGATCTGATCGATTTTCCGGGATTAATTCAACCTCCGCATTCACTGATATCCACGTTTCATCAAGGCGAGTGTTAATTACGGAGAGAGCGCAAAGAGGAAAGGTATAGAAAGGGAGAGAGAGAGGAAGAGAGAGAGAGAGAGAGAGAGAAAGAGAGAGAGAGAGAGAGATAGAGAGAAAGAGAGAAAGCGAGAAAAAAGAGGACCACAGTGGAACTGCGAATAGAATCCTTAATTACTTCAGCCAATGTCTATTCGCAATCGCATAAAATTGAGCATTCTCTGTTATTTTCCTGCCTGGTGGTATTCTCTTCATCTTTATATATATGTTTATATACACTATATGTACAAATTTGTCCCATCGGTGATTTAATTGGCAGGTGACGCCAATCACGCTACGACCCAGGCGTTTTTTTCAATAACTGCTCGCTGATAGCGACGTTAGCGTTGCAGATGGTTTCAGTGGTTAACCCTCCACCAATATTTTATAGGATAGCACGAAATTAAAAGTAAATTGAATTATAGATTGAATTTCGGTGTGTACAACCGCACCATACTTTTCCACCATCGGGACTCTCTCTCTCTCTCTCTCGCTATAGTTTTGCCGGAAAGCTTTCCATGTGGCTTGCTCGAGAATCAGCGATTCAACGCGCAATATACGAAAAACATAAATCTGAAGAAATTTACATAAACTCACCCGACCCCGTTGAATTCAAGCTCTGGAATACTTTGCATACAAAGGTTCTACTTTCTCTCTGTCTCTACTTCTCTCTCCCTCTCCTTCTCCCTCTCTCTCTCTCTCTCTCTCTCTCTCTCTCTCTCTCTCTCTTTCTCTCTCTTTCTTGTCCTCTTATTTTCCTTGCCTTATTTCTGTGTTCTTTCAACATTTATCTCTTCCTCTGTCACTTTCTGTTATTTCTCCTTCTCGTACAGCACTATGTTCTCTCTCCCTCCAGTTTCTGCACCCTGCACAGGAACACCCCTTTATCCAGCATCCCGAGTTTCTCTCTCTTTCAACGTACATATTGTTTGGGGAATAAGGGCTCAACCGACATAACTTTGCCCATTAATTCCATTCGAGATACGACTTTTCATTCATTCGCAATCGAGGGCATACATTTGCACTTATACTTACGTCCTTAACATACAATCGCATTATTTCGAAACGTGCTAGGCCCAACGCCCAACCCCATGTGCGGCGACTCTCCACTATGCCTATTCTTCTGGATTTATATACGTGTAAATCTGAATCCCGAAAGGGCTATTACGTGAGAGGCTATTTTTATTTACATATTTTATATATACAAATCGTTCAGTTATTTCGCATATTCAAAACGTAAATTCTTGTAGAATGCACTCAAGATTGGTGTCGAATAAAAAAGATTGAAACAAATAAATGAAGAATATTAATTAAATATACAAATCAATGAGGTATTTTGATTGCAAATATTTATTTATACATTTTTTTATCTATTTTCAACGCAAAATGAAAAGTCATGGTAAATATAGGCACGACCCGCATTGCGGTAATGACAATTCCGGCTGTCTTCTCTCGCCATCATGCGCTATATGTGCGAAAGCATAAATTATCGTGAGAGGAGCATAAGCGTGACGCATTACTCGTTATTGCATATATATGTACACATATCTATGAAATGTTGTCGTGCCGGTTATCTGGCACGATTTAATCGCCTCCACGGCCAGAAGAGCGATACTATTACGCAAGAGATACCAGAGTGACGAGTCCCTCGTTAAACGTTCGAGGATTTCATGCATTTAAGTCTAATCGGCTAATGAGTTATGCGAGTAATCGTCGAGTTCTCCGAATCTCTATAGAAAATACAAAGATCGATATTTATTGTTCAGATAAATTGTCCGCGACTTGTTTTTCCGATGGACAATATGATCGATGCGTTCTAATTATTACGCAACAGTGCTCCAGCTAAATTTGCTATCGTCATCATTAAAACGACTTCCATATCACGATCCAATCATCGAATCAATACTGCTTCGTGGGTTCTCTAAAAATTATAGCCTCAGGGTGCAACCAAAGACAAGCGAACGAGACAGGAAGTTGATTCACTGACGCAGATTGGCCGTTGAATTTCCTGCGTAACCGTTGCTCACCTGTACGTGCTCTGGATAAGATCTCTCTTTCTCTCGCTTCCCTTCGCGAATCCTTAATGGGATCTCAACGTGACGCTGGTTTTACTCTTGTGAATTTATACTTATTACATCCCTCGTCCCGAGAATACACGATAACAGCGCTCATCGTTTATCGTACATCGTGGCATTTCGTGTTTTATATACGAGTTTTTAGGTACAGATACTTACGACCTTAAGACTATGGAGAACAATTTTTTTTTGCGCAGAAGATGGTAGGTATGAAAAATCGTAACACATCCTTCTTTTTTTTAATCGTTCAATATTTTGATACATATATGCAGACAATATGAAGTAAGAAATATAAATATTTTAAAATATTATCCAAGTTCTAATCATTAATTACTCAATATTAATTCTTTATATCCAATATTAATTATTTTAAAAAATCCGTTTTATTAAAATTTAATTAAACCATATGTAAATATTGTATCGTCACATTTAAATAGTTTTTTTGTTAATTAAATTTGCTGGTTCTGCTAAACAGTATTATTATTATTTCGATGTTCATGGCATTTGGTTAGAACACCGAGGGTTTCCCTCTGCCGGGTATTGAAGTTCGACAAAGGTTTGCACGTCACTATTATGAGCTTGGCTAACAAGATTTTAATTAGATCCTAATTAAGAGAGAACTATCGAGTTTATCAACATCGTTACGCTGGAATTACTATGACGCTTTGGTGGACCATCTATTGATGTCACGAATTTGTGAAAATAGTTGGTTCACGTGTACTCGGAATTTTCAAACACTGCGAAATGATGAAAAAGCCAATGGAAAGTGTTTTGTACTAAAGTTACGTAGATGTGATTGGGATGTTCAAGAGATTGGATTGTGTACACGAAGTATTTATAACAGGATCGTTAGGTGTCTGTGAAATTCGTGTGTTAATTCAAAGGGCCCGTATATTTGATTATCAGAGAGAATAAGAGAGAGACAGAGATAGATGGAGGATGACATAGTTATGCCATGGATTAGCTACTCGTATGTGTGTACGAACGTGTAGGGAGGGATCGGAACTTTGTATGCTAACAATGGAACCTCACAAAGCCCACAATCTTCGTATATCTTAACGACGTGTATTGCTTTCGAGAATTATTTTGATACAAATAACGGCTAATTTGATTCTACGAAGGAGATAATATCGGCTGGTTTCCAAGGACAGACTTCGGAAGTCTGTAATCTTATCTTCATTCCTTCAACCAAACTTTCAACGGAGAAGAGTGGCGAGAAAAATTCTCGACAGCCTCAGAAAACTTCGAGTCAAAGATTCGGTCGATGTAGCAATCTGGAAGATGACGTTAATTAACTATTAACATTCTTACTCCAACTTGGTTGCTGCCTTGGATAAGTGCAAGACGTTTTTATGTGACCAGTCAATTGAATCGAGCCTGAATATAATGTGGAAGAAATAACATCAAAGCACATTATAAACTTTCCTTCTTTTTCTCGCTCTTTTCACTTTTCCTCCATTTCAACCTGTATCAACATGATACACACAGTCCCTTTAAGGAGTAAAATCAAGTCAGAACTCAAAGCCGCCGGGTCGTTCTCACGAGTCGTCCAAATTGATCTCCCCTTTGAGGTTTTTCGTCTAGAAACCGTCGACGCCGCTGGCGAGTGTTCTCTGATGCGGGTTCGAAGCGTTCCCCGGAAGCGGAACAGGAAGCGAATGGATCGATCCTCGAGGAGACTTCCTCTCCTCTTATATGTCAACTGCCGTGTAACTACACGTCCTACCACTAATGGCGGTTGCCATCATGGAAGGATGATAAGGAGGATCGTTGTTATTGATTTATATTGAATAATGTCAGCTCAAAAGTTTCTCATAATGAGAAGAAATCTTGCAAAAGTGTAATCCTTTGTGCTGCCTATTTTATGAAAGGATGTAGAAAATCGATTTAATTCTGACTTGCCATTTTCATCTTTATTTTTTATTTGAGAAGTAATTTCGTTTTGTTATTTCAAAAGTAATTAATTCTTTTATAATTTTTTTTTACCCATCGATAAAGCTCTCCCAAATTACCGGATCATCATTTCGAAAAGTAGGTCAAATAGATGATCGGAGCTTGAACTCGAAGCAAAGATTGGTTCGGATCAGCCGAGAGGTCTCTGGGACATTCCTAACGCTCAATAAACTTCATAGCCCTGGCATTTCCGTTTGAGCCCTATGTAAAAGGTAGCGAGCTGGAACAAAACGCGTTGGATAGGTTGGCTAGAAGTCTCTCATAGAACTGTACCAACCATAAAGAGAGCTCGAGAGAGAGAGAGAGAGAGAGAGGCCATTTCGCTGGGTAATACTTAAGGTGGTTAAGCACCCCCCAACTCAAACCTTCTTCGATGAGTCTTTCGTCCAACTTCTTATCTCGCGTACTTTTCAATGCATTCCGGTACTTCGAAAAGAGCGATCTACCCTCAAGTCAGTATCGAAGACGATCGTGATAATCGTCAAACTTTCTCTTTCCTACTCTTGCTCCTTTTGATGTTTGCAATGCAATCGCATAACGAGAATTCTAGGATTAAGTCTCTAGGATTTCCAACTTTCGTTCCCTAATGCTCAATCGCATTTCCCAACAGGAAATCATCTTGAAAGGGATTCCTGATAGTATGAATTCAAATTATTAGGAACACGAGATTTAATCGGATTCCTGTAAGTAGTTATATATATTGAAGAACTGACTTAAACATAATTCTAGCACTTTACGTTAACTAATGAACTTTTTTTTTAGATTTTTTGAGATTTAATCGGATTCCTGTAAGTAGGTATATATATTGAAGAACGGACTTAAACGTAATTCTAGCACTTTACGTTAACTAATGAACTTTTTTTGAGATTTTATGTAGAAAGAAATGTTCCATTACTAATCCGAATACAAAGTGCTATGAGTTATGTTGGTAACGAATCAAGATGGGCAGTCATCCGAAATCGAATTAGTTGACAAAGCGATTAATCGGATTAAGAATAGAACAACAACATAGAGACTAGTGTTTCTCGTGCGTTCGTATAAATCTCGTTAAGCGAACTTTTTGATTTGAAAAAAAAATGTAGCTCTTCGGTGGAGAACTTTCTATCGTCTTAGCAATAGTAACGGAAGAAGCTTGTAACTCGTAGAACTATGGGAATGAAGGGAATTGAAGAGGAGATGTTAGCGAGATGAAAGTAGGAGAAGATTCTCTGATGCCGTTTCTTACACGACGTATAACCCCACATCTCCCAAGTTGCTCCCTCTCAGAGCACCTTCTCACTTTCTATCAATGTCCTCGTGAAAAGTTTTCCATCCCTGGATAAAGAGCGAGCGCAGGCTAGAGGTCGACTCTCGAATTTCCCAGCTTCCGTCTTATTCTTAGGTCCGAGTCCGTTATATGAGAGGGTTGATATATATTCTTTTCTCGTTCCCTGCGCCTTTTTTCCTTTTTTTATCGTTTGAACCTTCGACTCTCGAGTCAACATTGATCCGTCTGGTGATTCAGTAAATTTCCAAGTATAAATCTCGTCTTATGTAAAGTTTCATACATATATGGATCCCTTATGTACTAAGGTGAAGATACCTTCATCCATTCTATATATATATACACATATTTACTCATAAAATCGAGTAGTGCATTCGTCGAGGCTACGGGGAAAAGATCGATTCACTTTCAAAGCAATTCACGAACCTCGCACATTCTCAGTTGAATCACCCAATAATCCGGTAAGATGTTCTCCCGTTACGAAGTGATAAACCTGATGGGAATAGTCTTGATCAGGTAAACTCTATACTTCTTCGTTGTGAGATATCCGGGTATTTCTTGTAGTTCAACTACGTGATGAATTACTCGATCTAGATGAACTGACCGATCGTGGTTCTTCGTGGATCAGGGATCTTCTTTATATATATATAAATATGTGAACAGGAGGATCGAACTACATTATTGAACGTCGAGAGACCATTTCAAGAATGATTTGCTCCATTATCGACGTCATGGTGATCCTAAAAATATTATGGCGCCTTTTGTTCTGTTTGCAAGTAGTACAGGTCAGCTCTAAGTCAGACATTGCTTCCATTCCCATCCGTACAACACCATCCAGCTCATATATAACTTGTCCACTGATTGTAGAACTCTGTCCTCAGAAATAAGAGCTTTACTTATAGCCGCATGACAAAACTCTGTCCTAATGGACGAGTGATCGATTGTATACAACGGAATACCGACGGCCAAAGTATACCCTATCCACACGCGAAAAGCAGTTCGATGATGCTTGGTTCGAATCGAGAGAAAACTTTTACATACATATATATATCTTCAAACATTAATTCGCAAAAGGATCTTCCAGGCTTACTAACAGAGTAGATGTCGAAATAAACTTTTTCGCCGACTGAAAAGAAGAGTTTTCGGTGGTAAAGCGTTAGAAAGGAGAGTTTGCAATTTTTACACCAGTTCAAGTTGAAAAAGCTTACCAGTTGATGCTACCTGGTGACGGGGTGATGAAAACTTTTGTTTTCTTTTCAATGATATTCTACAGATATAACAAGGTGTTCTTTGCTCTTGTTTATAGTATACACCCTAGAAAGACAAACAAGCTGAAATTGTATAAAAAAATCCAGGTAAAATTGAAAGGAATAGTTTATTTCCTGTATCAATGGAGGTTGTTTTTTTCTTTTCTGATTACAAAAGTACTTGGAGAAAAAAGAGCAGCCACTTGAAGAGCTTCTGATTAAAACATCCAAAGGTAAAAAATTGCAATATTTTTTTCAGCACGATTTTTTTTTCGCTCTTATTACTTCCCGTTATTCGTTTACTCCTTTAGACTTATTATTATTGCTTTGGCCGACCTTTTTGCCTGGCATTTGGCCTATATTTTGCGGAATCTTTCTGACTCTTTTTATTTTTCTCACTTTCGTCACAGTTCGGGAGAAAATGGTACGCCTCGAGGAGGCGTCCTCTCGTCTCGATCGTTTCTTCTTGCAAATCAGGGTCGTTTTTACGTCGAGGTGAGCTCGCTACGAGCTTTACGGCAGGGATGGAAATTTTAACTCCATTCCTCATTTTCTCTGCTAACTCCCGCCCTCGATACAATAACTCATCGACCCAGTTCGAACCACCGTGTCCTTTTCATTGCTTTCCCTCGACCGAACCGCCATTTTATTTTTCGGAGAATATCGAAAAAAAATTGAAGCCAATGTTGGGAATGAACTTACCATGGAGAGTTACGATAATTTTCAACATTTGTATGATATCGTACTTCATTTTTTTTTACGTGAGAGCTCAGAGTACATATTCATGTGACGTTCATGTTGTAGGGAAGAAAATAAAATGGTACAAATGGTAGAAATTCGCAGGTGCAAAAGCAAGCAAAATATCCGATTCGATTGGCCTCGTAAAAAATTGCGTATTCCAAAGTGTGAAGAGAAGATGTACCCGATAAATTCGATACAGAGAAAATGCAGGTTCATACAGACTTGAAGTATTTTTTCCATCCCTGACCCATTTATCGTCTTTAACGACGATCTCTTTTCCCCTATGAAATGTGTGATTTATTCTCTTGTTCCCGCGCAAGAATAAAGAAGCCCGAAGAAAAAAAAAAACACGTTTCCTTGTCCTCCAATTCTGTCGTATAAATAAAGTGTAAAATGGTGCACCGTTTTTCCATCACCTGGCTCGGATTGGCAAGACACAAAAGGGTCGCCGTCTAATTTGCCGCCCACGACTTTACGTGCAGTGCAACATTCATTCGCTCGTTTCGTTCACGTTTCTCGATGCGAGCAAAATGGGTAAGGGCGTTCGTGAAAGAGAGAAAGGAACGCGACAAAAAAAAAGGGCGCCTGTATACTAGGGAAGGCCCGTGCGAAAAAAACTTCTTTGGAGAAGCTGCGAGTAGAAAGAAAATAAGATAAGAAAGCGAGAGGAGAAGAAGAAGAAGAAGCGAGAAGAAAAAAAAGATATACTCGAGGGTGAAAAGAAGGTGCAGGTTTCTCGCTGGCATAAACTGCTCGCGACGCCAAGGAAGCTTTCGCGGAAGACGACACTCTGCTTTTTTCGTGTGTTCCATATATGTATACATCTATAAGATACAGTGAACTTGTTCGTATGGACTCTCTCTCTCTAACTTGGAACTTTCTCTGTCTCTCATTCGTTCCAAACCCGGCAAAAGAACACCCGGAAATAAGGAGAGCCCATTACGTCATTCTCTTTTCACGAGGGAACAAACGAGAAAAAGAAGGGAGGAAAAGACATTACGTATGTATAGTTACATATACGAACTGAGAGCGAAAAAAAATGGGGGTGAGAGAGAGAATGAGAAAAAAGGAGAGATAGCAAATTTGTAAGAATGAAATAGAGATCATGCCGGGAACAATTTTCCAAACGTCGAGCCACTGAGCCTCTTTTTTTTCTTTTCTACTAGCGCTAGCAAATCGGTGTGCGTTATGAAAAAAATGAGTGCAATTTATCGTACCTCGCGACAAGCTTATTCCCGCAAGTTCGACCCTTTAGAAAAACAGAACAATGAATGCATCAGACTGCTGTCCAAGGGGGCCGATGCTCGGAGCATGAAATGTGCCGCTATGCAAGCACGTTTATCATTCAAGCTTGATTCTCTTTCGTTAGATTGTAGAAAAGTAAGGCGAAATATCCACCTCTCTTTGCTACGTCGTAATCGAATTTACCACTCGGACATGAATGCTTCTCTCTACTGAGATCTCTCTTTTATCGTTACGCCTGTATACATGTTTGTATTAAACATATCTGTATATATTAGATATATATCTATATCAACATTTGCGCTACAGGGCCGGAATGATGCTGCTACTGCTGTTGCTGCTCGCTCTGCGGTCTCCGAGGGACAATAAACCCGTCCGGGGCCGTTACTTCACATCCTCGTGGAAGAGAGAGAAAAGAGATACGAGAAACGAGTTTTTGCCGGTCTTCACGAATATTTTATGGTTCCGCGGATCTTCTACACTCGTATTCCTCGATTTACAACACACGAGATACACAAGACCGGGTCAGTGCATCCACATATTCAGAACTCTCATTTTCCTTCTATCTATAGCCTTTTGTTATATATATAAAAGAAAAAAGAACAATATTTATATCTATTGGGAATTATTCCAATGCATCTATGTAACATGCTTATGTGTATGAGATTTTTAATCCAGCTTTGTTCTGGCTACCATATAATTTGTTCGCAGTAAGTGGAATTTCTCATCTCGAGAATTGAAGCGATGGAAACTTGTTTTTTTTACGATAAGAAATAATTGGAAATCGAAGGTAGAAATTTGTGCAAATTCAATAAAAAATGGATGATCGTTAGTGCATAAATTTTGTTGAATGCAAAAAAATTTTATCTCGTTTTTAATTGCTCTATTTTCTTTATACAATTCTTTTCGTTCTGTTGTTCAATTAATTTCACTGCGTGAAGTCACCCTTAAAAATTGATTTCACTCGCTCTGCTCGTGAGGTGTTCTCCATAAACTAATTCTCCAGTATCAAAGCTTTGAAGGAAGTAGCCAACTGTGCTTTACCTGTGAAGCTTTCATTTTGACGTTTCAGTACATTTTTCCGAAGCTGCAGAGGAGGTTACGTATTGTCAAACGAGCGTCAATTTTACGCCTCTGTAGAAACGGTACTTGTGTCTCATATGACATCGTAGAGTGTCGCTGAAAACGTGAATGAAAGAATGGTGAAGCACGTGCTCGAAGAGTGACATGAACAGTATGAAGTGAATAAGAGAAAGAGAGACGGACGAAAAAAGATAAAAGAATCGATGTGGAAAAATCACAACTCTTCGCGAGCACGCGGAAATTTGTCGTACCCTGTTAAATACGAGAATACAGAGCACGCTGGACTTTAACATTTATAGTGTGACTGTTTTTTTCCCCTTAACCGCGTTTGTGGAATATTTGTTGAATTCGAAAACTCTCCGCGGCTCGTCGAATTTGTTAAAACGGGGGTGCGCATGCTTTACGCGTGACCCTTTCGGATCGTTGAAAAATAAAACCACGTGCAATTGAGTTTGTCGACTGTTGCAATTCCGAGGCATGCCCTGTACTTTTTAGCAAATCTGTGTGTATATGCAGTGCGCCGTACACGTTTTACTAACGAGAATCCCTGACCGTACTTTTGTGACAGAAAATGTGAGAAAAAACAAGTGGCAGAGAGGAAGAGAGAGGGAGAGAGAATTCTCTGGAAATGTATCACGTCGGACATGCGAGTGACGATTGCGATTTTATAAAAATTATGTTTTCATACTTTGCCAGTGTGGGTCGTATCAGGGGACTTTAAATTTCCATATACAATCGCATCTGTACGTAAAAATGGTTGCCTGGAAAATGAATGGGAAGGAGCGTAGCCGCGATGAGAACGGAGGCACTGGGAAAACGAATCTGCCATGTAATTCAGCGGGGAACCCGTGGACGGTGCCGAGAGACATCCTATTCGTATTTAGATATGTATATATACATGTATATCTATTTGAAGTACACCTCTAGTCACTGCAGCGAGACAGCGGAAAAACGCAGCGTGCGCGTAAACTCGAATCGAATTTTGTTTCTCTCTCTCTCTCTCTCTCTCTCTCTCTCTCTCTCTCTCTCTCTTTCTCTTTTTTTCTCTGGGATGTCGGTCTCGTCTCTCTACGAATCGTTTCGTCTCGAGCGAGCATAGCGAGAGTTTGGCCTCACCCGAGTCGTGAGAGACGTGGTCTTTCTCTCATTCGAATTCCCTCGAATGAATGTGGGTTGTTCGATTTTTTTCTCATTCCTCAAACTCTTTTTCTCCTGCCCTCGAACGCAAACCATGGAGATGAGAGTAAAAAAAGAGAGAAAGAAGGTAAAGGGCCTCGACAACTTCCACGGAGAACACCCTGCAGAACGAGCTTTTCAATTTCACGGTAGTTTCTTCCGCGGTTTAACGTAGTATTTCCTGTCTAGTGGAAATGGTTGCGTGTGCTCTGGTGCACCGGGCGCGCATTCTCCTTCCTTCTCGCCTTTTTTCCTTCTCCCTCTCTATCTCTCTCTCCATCTCTTACTCGTTTCTCATTACACGTTCCATGCTCCGTCTACTCCCCCACACCTTTTCTATATACGTACACAACGTATCTGTGACGTTAGCCTTGATTAAAATTACAATAATGGAAAAATACTCAAAATGGGAAATTGAATCGGTAGATTTTTACAGAATTAACTTTCTACAAATCGTTAAAAAATGACGAAAAGAAATCATGATGCAAGCTTGCAGAGTTTAGATTAATTGGAAGCTTACGATGGCTTGATTTTTTAATTTAAGACGACGCTGACGAAAACACTGTGAAAAATGCAGGATGCCTTTTTTTTAGTGGATCTAATCGATCTGAAACCATACCATGATTGGATGAATTCCATCGTGCCTTAAAGACACTTTTTCGTGTAAAAAAATGGGAGACACAGAAAATGAAACAAAATGAGCTCATTGGAATTTGTTTTAAAAAATATATGTATATCTACGAGAGGAAATCCAGACGTGCATTTTTTTCGAGCTGGGACCATCAACGGTACTTATAGTGCACTTGGCTTCCTTATAGAGTACCAAAGGTGAACATATATATTGGTCTGGCGAGGCAGACTATTCACCAAGCCAATGCATAATTCAAGACCGTTGCTCAGAGCTCTTCTCTCTCTCTCTCTCTCTCTCTTCTCTTCTACTGTGCAGTACTGTCCAAGAATGGTGTAAGTAGATGTACGAGTACTGTTCAGTCAGAGGGCGCTTGAGCAAAATCATATATTTCGTGTTGTATATATTAGATACATGTGTGTATATAATATTTATCTATATCCATATATACGTACGTCATTGGAAGGAAAGATGGATAAGATGTTCCAGCAAAAGTCGAGAAATCCACTTTCCTTCTTGATTTTACGAAATTCATGGTACGTGATGAGCCCTCAAGATGGCTGAAACATTTTTGTCGATATCATATCAAAACGACAGATGTTTCCTTCTCGTCTTTCGTTAAATATAATTGAGAGATATCACTACTTCGCTTCAACTCTCACGTGGATCGTTCTTCCGGCCTCGGAAACTCAATATTGTATATATGTACTTATATATGTATATATATTATTCAAGAAAGGTAGAATATATAGAGAGAAAGCTATATACAAGAGTGAGGAAATATAAGGGAGCATAGTAGAAACGACGAGAGGCTGGGTCACGAGTCCCTTATTCCTTGCCGCGTAATTGGCTATTCCAGGACGGAAGCTTCACGCTCGAGATGACTTTGTACCGGTTCGAATAGTATTAAGGATGTTGCTGGAGCGCGAGAAGTACGATAGCATGGAGAACTAAAGGAATGGAACTTTCTTCTTGGAATCTATTTCGTTTCTGCTTCATGGCCGATCATCAAACTGACTGCGTTTTCCTCATCTGCATCTATTAATCGTCATTTCTGATCGAACATGGAAGTTATCTTGACAAGGATTCGCCTTCTTGTATAAGAAACTTTCCGCTAGAAGTTCACGTTACAATGGAATTATCAAATAAATTACGTTCTTAGAATTGTTGATTTTTCTCATTCGAAAAATAAATATGTTTCGGGGATGAAGAAAGCCTGAGGGTTATCAAAATGATCAGCAACGAGGTGCAAAGCCCCTTTACCCTAAGAATTTTACATTTTGGGTATTCCTGGTGTAGCGAGGGGTCGGAAATGTTCGCATGATGTTTTCGGGAAGAGCAAGCGAGAAAAAGAGTTTCGGCCCTAGATTTATTGGAGCGGAAATATACAGATGTAGAAAATAGGAAAAGAGACGTACAGGAAAGCGGGACCGAGATAAAGAGAGTTACGATAATTGCCGCGTAAAGAGGTCGTTTTCTCTCGTTTCCATTTTTCCTGCCCCTGGTGAGGTGTACCAAAAGAGAACGCGGTTACACGTGGAACGCTCGCGAAAAAGGATAATCGTGTGGATTTTGGTATGGAAGAGAATGGGAGACTAGGCTCGCCAAGCAGACATATATAAAGAAGCGAATGAGGTAAAGGGGGAAAAGCGACGAAGGGTCGTATAAAAAGGAATGCTTGGCAGAGACCACCACGCGGCTATGCTCGATAGCGCAATTTGTTGGGATTAGTGCGGTCGACGATAGTCGAGGGAAATGCGTTCACCGAAGCAGAGCTCCGCGCTAGAGGAAAGGGTCGGAAAACCCTAAAGGCTTACGTTAACAGATGTGGTTCTTGCATCCCGTAGAATTATCCCAGATTCACATTGAAGTGTTATCACTGGAGAAGTCGAGGCAAATGAAGAAAGGAGGAGATAAAAAAAAAACACTTTTCGCAATCGTAACAACTTACATTTCTGAGCTAACGGAAAGATGAACATTTTTCTAGATAAAACGTATTTTTTGGAGACTGGTTGCTTTTCCACTTTACTTGAGTATTCCTTCATTGGAGCGCATGGTGGCTAAAATATTCATTTTTTTTCTTTATCCGCGAGCTGAATTATTCTTTGTTATTCGAGTTCGTAAGACTAGAGAGAGGGAATATGGCATCTACGTCATACATCCGCGACCTTTGAGCTTTTTGGGGAAACGTGTACCAGTGCAATGTTGCGCGAAGAAGAGGCTGTACTCTGAGACGATGGTGTTGAAGCGCGCGAGTTAATCAACTCGAGAAGCAGCAGCACGTCCGCAAGACAAAAGCCACGGGGAATGGATTGCGAGGTGTCAGTGGTGGCGTACGCCATACACATACAAACACCCACAGACACATATGCACTTCGAGTTCTCTAGTTCTCTCGCATTTCTCACTCGTGGATTTTTCTGCCAAGAAGAACGCTCGACTCATAGCTCGGAAGATGAGTCGTGTTAGAAGCGAAAGAGAGTAGGTGAGAGTGAAAAGGAATAAGAGAAAGAGAGAGAGGGGGAAGAGGGGATGGGTTGGAGGAAATGATAGAGGGGTTGGGTTGGATGGTTTGCACGAAGCTCTAGAGCTACGGAGAGCCCGGAACGGAACTGGATGAAGCAGAGTAGTTTTCACACCTCTAGAAAACTCTCGCTGATGTCGAGTGTCCTTTGGTACTACGTCCGTTTTCTGACGGCGAAATGGGTAGAGGATTTAGCTATAGTTGTACGAATGAAGAGCAAGGTTGGAAAAGTTATATCCCTTGAGGCTTACACAAGAGAAGGAGAGAGTGATGTTCTGAGAACGGTACCATTAGACCAGCCGTAGGAATTGAAAGGAGTCTGCGATACGCCAAAAGAGATTTACCATCAGACCACCTGAATGCATATATACAGATTAAATTCCAAAAGCGATTTGGGCCCTTCTTTCCGGCTATTACAATGCGCCACTGAGAGAATAGTCTCATCGTTGTTCGTTATGGCAGCTCTATGCTCTCTAAATAAAAAGCCACATTGCCCACTGGTATATCCATTAGTGAACCGATTCTGACGCTCCTGTCTCTCCTGGAATTCCTCCTGGATAAACTCATGTCATACTGCGGACAAATAAAGCCACGTCAGCTATTGTTCAACGAATTCAGAGGCGGAGGATTCGCATCGAATGAACGAGAGATTGCATGTTGCAACGACCACGCGTTGCACTTCTCTCCGGTTTTGCTCCATACCCCATGTTGTATTGCTGCCCTGTTAGCTGCGAAAATACGATACGTTTTAGACCATTTAGTGCACCCCGGGTGGACGCGTGACACACGAAGGCAAACTTGCGATCACACGCGCTCTCCTGCAAACTCTATTCATTATCAAAACCACCAGGGACTGTTGCGAAACCATTTCCCTCTTTCTCTCTCTAGCCCCTTCTCTTCATGAGAAATTGCACTCTCGGAAGCTCTCTTATTCTACCCGATGAGCTTCATCCTAGCTCTATATCCCAATGAGAAGATTCTTCGTCTAGTCGAAACCCCCTGGGTCGTGAATCTATCCAGTTCATATTACTTTCTCCAGTCTCTAGACACACGCTGTTTCACAACGGAGACGCATTATTCGTAATCTGATAATGTGCTGCGTGGAATTTAATAATATAAATGCTGAGGGCCGACCAAGCCATTAACGGCATTAGTAAGCCTAATGCGTTTTTCCACAACATCAGAACTGTCAATCACAAGCTCTTTATTAGTTAACCTAACTTACGTAGTTCCATTTCTGAAAATGGTAAAAACAGAATTTATATCCTGGGCTTGTTGAAGGAATTAGCCAATGAACAGATCAACCACAATGCAATAAATTAAACAAATTACATGTGAATCGACCTGTACAAGGAAGTGATGAAATTAGTGAACCTCAGCGGGCCTTTCTCGTAGACACAGAAAGGAGCTACCGCGATACGTCAGGTTTCCTGGAGCGCTCTGCTGAAAGCGATCCCCCACGAGGGAGCAACAGAGATAGAGAGAAAGCCTCGACTATTAATTCATTAGACTCTCATTCATTCGCGGACTATTACTCCCGACGACGTGGACTTATAGCTTTCGTAGGACTTGGCTGCTCAAACAATTATGCCCTCTTGGAAAATTAGTGGAGACGATATCCAAAGTGGTAGAGTATCAAATTATAATACGTCACTTGGTCGATAGAAATACGAAATTGGTCAAGTTTACTACATTGTTTCAATTACGAAAAAAACTATTGAAAATTGGAAGATTCAATTATTTCTTTCGAATCTTCATACATTTGATTTCATTCTATGGAAACTATGTGTCATTTCAATTTTAGTTCCATAAAAGGACAAAAAGCAAAAGTTGGCTCTTCTTCGGTTGATAGCCTCCCAAAAATCATAAAAAAATAAATTGCCTGAATGAGAAATATATTTCACCCGAGTACCTACATCCTCAATGTCTTCCGTCTGGTTGGTAAGCAGCCATTCCAGAGGTTGTTCGAGTAGACGAACAAAGGGAGCCTACGGGGCTACGTGGATCGAGTATAAGAAAAAGGCGTACCACATCTACATCTTGCTTTTCCGGCAAATAAATATAAAAGTTTGGGCTTGTAAAAGGAATGCCTGTGGTCTCTATTGTGCAAAGAGAGAGCGAGAAAGAGAGAGAGGGAGAGAGAGAGAGAGAGAGAGAGAGAGAGAGAGAGACGAAGAGAAGCAACGACATAACTGGGTTACCAAGAACACCTGCGGGCGACCAAAACTTTTCGTCAAACAAAACGAGAATCCGAGAATGGTCTCGTTCACTTGAATCTCTTCTCACTGCTCCTCAACAAAATATATTGTCAGATATTGAAATGTTTTTCCGATTCTTTGCATTGGTATTCTGTGCATGATGTTTTTGTTGATCAGACAATTACTACCTTACAAGATGTGCTTATAATCTTGTCCTTTTTCGCTCTGGGTTCGCCAACACGGAAACATCTTTCCTAATTGGAAGAGAAATGAACTACATGCTGAATGTTGTTGAAGCTTCAGTCATTTAATCCAAGGATTCAATTTTTATTGCATTCATGTACAACTTCGCGTGTGGATGAATAAAAATATATATCTGTGAACCTTTAAATGTTTGGCTGCATGATTGCGAATGCAGGTGAGTGAAATTGTCAAATTCCTCCCGTTATATTAACTTAGCTATTTTGAATAAATTCCAAAAAATATCACAGTGGCATATCCACCTTTGCCGTGTATTGTCTGTGAAAATTAAATTTAATTTCACAATGTGGATTTTTTGCACGTTTTCCTGCCCATGATCATTTTGAATTTTAGGAAAATATCCATCGCCGAGTTTTTTCTTGTTTGACCACAAAAATCAGGTCAGGACTAATCATTTTCTGGTCTTTTCCTCGGCAATTAAGAGTTAAGAAAAATCAAGACACGTACCTGCGCAGTGTAACAATCAGTGTGCACCAACTTTTTGACACAAAGCTATATTTAACACAAGAAACGATGAGTAAAGAAAGGGGGGAGAGAGAGGTTCGGTAGTAATTACTTCTCCAACGAGAACATCGATACTCTATCGTTCAATTAGTTTCTCCAATCATACTCGAGCAGCGCGGACGAGTAATCGATTAATTTCTGATCGTTCGGTGAACACGTACAGTGAACAATTTTGATCACCCCGAAAGCTACGTTTCAGCTCGATCCATTTAAATTTTCCAAACTCAAATGAATGTTCTACATGACTTGTAAAAATTATGGAGTTGGATCGATACATATTTTGTAGTGGTTTCTGCACGGTCTAATTTGTAATAGACCTGGATAATCAATGGGCGATAAATTTTAATATCGGCCCATTCCATGAATTTCGAAATAATTGCTAGAATAACAACAAATTGTTATTAAGCGTATTGGTAGTTGGGAAAATACTGCGATTATACTAGAAGGCACACACGCACACATGTATATTCCTACTGGAACTCGAAGTAATAACCAATATAGACGTAACTTTCAAATATGTAGTTATTATCGAAAGAAAAATTTGCTCTATCATCAAAACCCCATGAATAATTAAACCTAAGCCTTAATATTCTACTAAAAATTCTTGCTGCATAAACTTCGACGAGCCCGAACGTAAAATCATAGATTAATAGGACTAGCTATGATCAGGAACTTGTAACAAGTATAATAATTAAAAACTTTACCAGCAATTAGCGTTGTTCTACGGAGTTAGAATGGCTTAAGGGTATTTTGTTGTTGATCATATAGTCAAGTCTTTTCTTTCTCCGAAAATTGAGAGCCCTTGGATGAGGTGTACCTGGTGAATAATGTAGTGGAAGGAGATAAAGATGTGGATGGATCGGAGCTGCATAATTCCAGAAAACATTGTTGGAACGGGTAGTTGGAAAATGATGTACAGCGAAGTTGAAGCTTCATACATCTAAAAGCTATTTTTATATACAGTTATATAAGATGCTTATACTTGTATGACTGTTGTTGATTTTTGAGACGGAGGGAGAGGGAGGGAGGAGAATCGCGAATGTGAGAAGAGAGTGTACAATTGCAAAAGCTCGATGGGGTGCAACGCCTGGCTAGCTGAGTAATTTGCTAAAATATCCATTCATATATGTATACAGCATATGTATATGAACAACAGAGGGATTTTCGTATCATCCTCATATAATAATATATACACATATATCAAATATATAAAGCAATGCAACAGTAAAGGATACTACTAGCTATTCTGGCGTCTGTTGCAAATGAGCATGTGCCTCGAAAGCTCAAGCTCGAGTATCGGTGAGTTCTCCTCCTACTCCCGTCTCATTTTCGCCCTCTCGTCAAAACCGCTCGTATCTGGATGGTGCCCATACAGAGAGAAACAAGATTATCTTTGTATCATTAGCTTTTGACGTGAGTCGAAAGCCTCTCCTCTCTTAACAAGCATTCCGTCTCTCTTTCATTCTCACTCTCTTGGGTCCTCGTCTCTATTTGCATACATTGATGAAGTGAGCGATGTAAAGCCTTCAGGGTGGAGAGAGAAAAGAGAGAAGGGGTAAAGAAGGGTGAGTTGGGGTAGGAAACGAGCCGAAACAACGTTTCGCACGTCACTGGACCGGTGTACCAGACTAACGAGACCTACACGGTTTAATATCAGCGACAGGCTGAAGTGTCCTGAGGATAAACGGATATTGATACCGACACATGATGCGATCGAGCCTAAACAAATTATTTCGCCAGTTGCGTTCATTATAGCCCCATAATTATAAAACTTTCAAGTGTTGAATAACACGGTCCTCTTTTACGCACAGTTCATTATGTCATGGGCGATAATGTTGTAGTAACATATGAGTGATGATACATATGGTTCTATGCCTGAGTGCAATTAAGGTGGTGACAATAGAGATATACATTTGACTGCTAAGCAAACAATGCTTAATGTTTTTTTTCCTCAAAACACACATAATTGTTACGACAGGTACGGAGAGAGTTGAGCGAGAACAATCGGACAGTTTGAGGAGGTCCATAACACGTCCTAATAACACCAGGCGAGGAAGAGCCCGCTTGGCATCGCATATATACAACGGAGCCGAAACGATGAAGCCCAAAAGTACCACAAACCTTCCTATGTGTATCCCATACCCAATGTGCACCAGGCTATGTCTATATTCGTATATGCTCGCTTGGGTGTATACATATATGGATGAACGAACGTAAGAGCAAATAGTACAAAGAGATATACAGAAAACGTGGTGAAACGAGCGTTAGAAACTCTACTCCCTTTTGCTTTTATTATAACGGGGATTCCCTCTCGTGCTACTCGCTCGCGCCATCATTCGGACTCGGAGCTCTCTCTAACCTTCCCACTCCCTACGACTGCTATCTGCAGCTGTGGCTCTGTATGGTGTTGGAACTAGCGTCGTTGATACAAACTCAACTTTCTTCTTCCCTTGAACAATATACTCTCACTCTAACACAATCGTTACACGTACGTCCACAGGGACGTGGAAACTAACGGCCACGCGTCCTTGCCAATTATCTCAATTCCTCTCGATTCAGCCCTCTGACGGTGGCATCATCGAAGCTCCGATGGAGTCCACGTTCTACAACACCTATATCCATTCATACACCTGCGCGTTCATCGAATATTAGTGCGACAAAAAGACCAAATCTCCATTATGCCACCTCTTAAAGTATGTGGGTTTACGACTTTTCGTTTCGTAGCAAAATAAAAGGCAGCGAAACAAACGAGTGCTATGAAAATGTGCGAATGAGACGGAATTTTCTCTGATTGCTTTTTACGAGTCCTTTTTAGTGCTCCACGCCAGAACGAATAAACTTATTGCTTTCTCACTGGATTTTGTTTCTCTTTTCGGATTCACTTTGTTTTTCAGATCAAAATGCGATTTTTTGTCTCCCCAGTTTATATGCTATTTTTATCGTAACATTTTGTTTTTCGTCTTATTCTAGGTGTATCGCTTTCAGACTTTCATGTCGCATTAGTATTTTTTCTCGAGCTTTCTCTTTATTGTTTCCGACTATATTTACCAATTTACGTCCTGAAGGAAGTCGTTTTTTTGACAAAGGTCCTTGTGTGTGCTTTCATTGCTTTTGTCACAAACTTCTGATGTATCGCGGCATTGGTTCGTTAACTCTCCCGTGCAACGGGCCGAAGCTCCGGGTCAGTGTCCGTCAAGCTTTTCTCTCAGCTTTCTACCCTCCTCTGGAATTCTCGACGCCCGCGTGAAGACAAATTGAATTTTCCGTGCTTCGTCGGGCTCGAAATAAGACCCATGTATATCTATGGATATATGGATCCAAAAGGTACATTATGAGATATATTGGGAAAGAATATAGCTATGTTTGTTCCACTATGAAGCGAGTAATTGGCTGGCGGAAAACAGCCAGAGATCGCCGTGTCCATCAGTTTGTATATCTTCAAAAGCAACCCCTATCTTCCAAGATTTCTTCTCGCGCCCACTGAGTCTGAACCCCACTCGAGGGAAACTCGAGATAAAAGTTTTCAACACCCTTTCTCGTCGGCTCATGCGAAGCTATCAGCCACCTTTACATTCGAACCTCTTTCTTCCAGGTTAACTTTCCGATTAACGAGAGAGAAACTCCGAGATCCAGCCCTGTCTTTCCACCAAACTTTCTCATGATTCTTATTCGAAAAAAGAACAAGACAAGCACGCGAATGAAGAATTTAGCTGATGGCCTCGATCCTCAAGTTCTCATTGAACCTTCATTATCTCAGCGATTCTCATGATGTTGTCTCGAATTTTAATCAACTACCGTCGATTCCTCTTTACTTTAAAATCCCTTGTAAAAGTATTTTTACCACACGTAGGAGAATTGAAGGATTTGAAAAAAAGACGAGCATCATAAAAAATTAGGAAAAATAATAACAATTGGTCCAGTGAAAGTTGGCTTTGAAGCCTTGGGTTTGCAGACGTTGATGACAATTGGATTGGACGAGGGGTAAACTTGCTAGCTGTATATACAATATATATAGCGATGTATCCAATATGTAATGGCCGACGATACTTCCTCCCAAATATCCCATAAGCGTCCAAAGCTGCTGGAGTTTCGGTGCTCCCTCAGGCGCGATAGATAGCATTATTGGGGAAGGCCAGCCAGAGATGTCGAGAAGACTGACGCGTCGTGCACAACGTGCGCGTGTTTCGGTTTATGATGGATCGAGCGTCAGCACAATTTAGGGTCCCTATAAACCCTCGTACCAACTATTAGGGGGTGCATAACTTTCGAGTGCCCGATTTTAGCCACCCTCCTTTTTATGTGCGAAAAAAATATCACGTGCCCATATTTTTTTTCTCTTTATCGATTAAATTTTGAATGAGGAAAGATCTTCATTAGAAATTAAATATGAAAATCACTCTATTCTTTGTAAGAAATTCATAAAAATTTCTCCACAACTCAAATTCAACTTAATCATTGATTTAAATTTTCTCGGCTTTTTATTTCGTACTAATTCGTGTCTTGGCTCAACTCAAACTATTATTAATTATTATTCGGGCGAAAGGTGTTGGCTAATCGGGGTTTTTGTGCAATAATCCTTATGCCGTAAATGGCGAGCATTTGTTAGGGTTCCGGTAATTCGAGGTCATTTGAGGATTAAATAAGGCCATATAATCTACTTACAATTTGACGACCACGAGTGTCATTAATTTGTCGTTTAAACGTCAAGATTTTTTGGAAAAATGTTTCATGAGTTTCTTCAGTGTAGAAATGTGCGAGTTCCTTAATGGTCGTCATTATTTCTCAGTAATTATCCTAGCGCACGATGAGATTTGTCAAAGGTTGATTGAAACTACGCTTTCTTGTGGAAGTTTGATATATACGTGCTTATACATAGGCCGGAAACCGAACAGGGTGGTCGGCTTTCAATGGTCCCGAATATTAAAAGGCCAGACCACCACAATTCCGTACTGTAACAGTACGGAAATTGAGCAGGAAGGATATTAGTTCGGAATGAATGGGAATCGTTTTGATTAACGATCCATGGCCCATGGGCTTTTGCAGAGAAATCAGAATTGCTGGCAAGGACGAGACTCGCCGTCGTAACGCCGACCATTTTTTAATTGCTCGCTCGTTGCTATCCCAACGGTGCAGCAGTGATTCGGGGAATAATAACGAGACTTTGCGATTAAATATTGATCTATTACAATATATACATATATAAAAATATACATGTTAATAAAAGATAGGAATTTTTCGTCTCTTTTATCTATCACGAAAAATTTTTTTGCGACTCATCCTTCGAAAAATTAATTCAGGATTCAGCTTTTTTCTTTTGAATTCTCAATAACCGGCAAGACCAAATTCAACCACGAGTTTGAGATCTTCTTGAAAGGTTTTCTACGAGAAATTTAATTCGCAATTGCACAGTTACGGTTATAAGGACTCAAGATAATTGTCTATCAAAAAGGAGTACGAGATTGAAGTTAAACATTTTTTACTCACAGAACATCGTTGTTTTTTTTTTTTTAGTCGTAAGACTGATATGCGACGATACTCAGGGATTGAAAGCGCCGAGGCAAATGCAAGAGTGGATTCTGCACAGCGTGAAAGGTTTCTCTCTCAAGAGGAGAAGGAGAAGAGAGGGAGATGGAACAAGTTTGAATAGAGCCCGCATTCCGCATCGAATACCCGAGAAACTCATTTGTGAGTTACCCCATGACTGTTGGGACTCTCGTCAACGTCCTCTTTCCATATCTCTCTCTCCCTCTCTCTTCCTTTCTCCCTTAAAATATCTTCGTCCTTCTCATCGCAATGCAAGAGTCGAGCTACTCTCCTCAGCTTCTACCTGCTTCCTGTTGTTCACGCTGCTTACGCGTAACAACCGCCCAGACTCTACGACGTCTCCTCATTCTCTCCTCGCATATAAACTAAACTACAGAAATATGCAGAAATATACATTCAGGGCGAGAAGAGGGACTAGCTGTCGGGCGTCAACTTAAGTAGCTGTCGTACTACTTGCGCAACCATCTATACTGTGTTCTACATTGCTCATAGTCCTTTGTCATGGAAATTTGACAACAGACCCTGAAATTCCTCCTCCTGGAGCTATAAACAATCTAGGAACATGCACCATTCTGACCCTTAGCAAAAATTTTAAATAAGAAATGCAATAAAAGAATAATGTCGTATTCGTAAAGCTATAATAATTCCCTGAAGCTAGTACTAGCATAATAAAAATATTCAATTGTTAATTCGATGATTGCTGTCTAAAAAAAAAAATTAATTCAGACTATTTTTATCGTTACAACGAATCTGACAAAATGTTGTTATTTCTGCTGCAGTGGATCATCTGGTATCAAATCAAACTAGAGAACCGTAACTTTTCTGTGTACCATTCTCAGTGTTATGTACAATCAACAACGAGTTACGAGACATATGTATAACTTAAGATCCCTTTGCTCCAAGGTGAACGGGTCCTTGAGGTATGTCAGGATCTCAACCTCGTCCATCTTTCTCTCTCCCTCTTTGTAAGCGCATTACCAGGAACAGTAAGGACGAGGACTCCTACAAGGTTCGAAGTTCTTGTGCAAGGATCGTCATGAACGTTTCCTCTCTCATTCTCGCTCTCTGTGTCTCTTCGTTAAGGGAACGTTCTCGAAAAGCACATTGTCCTTATCATCAATTCGCGTTCCCTCTTATCTTCATGTAAATCTAACGTGTCATAATCGTGCAAATAGTTTCCGACAAGAGTCTGTCTCCTTCCTTAAAATTTTCTCAAAGAAAGTGATACGTACAATAACTTCAATTAGTCAGAAGTTGCATCGCCAAAATGATTCAGACTGGTGAAATTCTTTTCAAGCAAATTGTCATCTTGCTAGATGAATTGATTTAATAATATTTGGTCAGTGGAACAACCACTAGACTCTGAAAACATTTTATGTTCGTCATTTATCTAAATCGTATGTAAAAATTTATTGCGTGTTTCTCGTGACTAATTTAAACGTTTGACTTATTTATTACTGATAGGGTCATCGATGTTAAAACGCTCAGACAAATACGTGATACATTCTCTTTAACGGACTCGTGACGAGTATAACTTGATGTTATTAAATAGATGCAATCTTTCTTTACGGTATATTGAGCTTATCTTCAAGATATCATCGTTACATAATCCGAGTCGAAATAAGGTGAATCCCCGGTAGTATCGATGTCCAATATAGTTACAGGTACTTGACATTTTCCTGTATGATCCGTTATTAAAAAAATCACAATTAACCATGAGTCATCATCACAATCATGACTGATAAAAGATTATAATTATGTCAAGTGCAATTTCCCGAAAATAATCGTGATGAAATTGTGAGTGCATACGCAACTGGTATAAATAATTAGTTCGATATCTTCTTTTCGCCCTCCGTCAAACTGGTTCGCCTTCGGTAGATTAGAGCTTACATTTATTAAAAACGATTAAATCTCATAGCTTCTCCCAACACTCTTTTTTCTCCCTCTCGTGTTATTTTTCTCTGTCTATCTAATGTCCTCATCAGTAAAAAAACATGATGGGTCCTCAGGGTCTATGTTCGAAAATTCAGTAAGCATGGTTAATATCCGAGAATAGAGGTTTGTGATGCAACTGCATCGTTTCTGGTCGAGACAGGTGAGCTAACGGATGCTGCATACTCCCGGGCATTCCAAACTTTCAATGTCTCTCTCCTTCCCACTTTTTCTTCCGTAAAACATATATGTATACATATATATTGGAAGCTCTATCAATGTTTCGAGATAGAAACAATTCCAGACTCACGCTCTCGACATATTGCTATGCTATTCGATGAGAATCAAAGCCAAACGGTAGAGGCCAAATCCCGAATAAAATAATCCATATATATATATATATATAGATTGTTCCCTGTCTCTATCCTGAATGGCAGTTTCATGTCCTATCTTCTAACTGGGTCAAATACTGTACATAACATTTCTCTCTCCGGGCACTTTAGTTACGTGAGTTTCCATACAGTATTTGTACATATACTATATAATACATGAGGCATGCCATGTCGAACCAACTGCTTCGTATAAAGCCTCAACCCTTTCTATTTTATTTTTCACTTTTGTTTCGATCCTTCGAAGTACTTGAAAATACACTCTACAATAATGGTCATTTTTTTTCTAAATACAACGGCAAAAATTCCAATCGAATAAACGTCGTCGATTCTTTAGAATTTTTCTATGTGAAATATTTTTTACCTCGAGTACTAAAATAGTAATTTTTTTTTATCTCATGACTTTTTCG
The DNA here is from genome assembly GCA_963989365.1 of Rhimphoctona megacephalus. Classification (NCBI taxonomy): domain Eukaryota; kingdom Metazoa; phylum Arthropoda; class Insecta; order Hymenoptera; family Ichneumonidae; genus Rhimphoctona; species Rhimphoctona megacephalus. Next base: position 21,466,927 of record OZ022422.1, read on the forward strand.
TGTAAATTTCTTGAGATGAGCTATTGTATGTATTAGGAAACTTAGGATATCATGTTAAAATTATCTTTTAATTATTAGACTAGATAATTATAAGATGATTTACTACCGAAGGTCACGAAAGGTCACAACTAATAAAATACAGGATAAATATGCGCGAATTTGTCAGCTAACAATTCAAAACGAATATCGGTCGTTTATTTTGATGATTTATATCAACAATAGAATAGTTATCACCCACACAACGAGATGGAAAACGATAATAATCGTGTGCATTTCCGAAGCCTCGATATTCCCAGTGTCTACCTATTCGTGCTTATCGTATGTGCAAACAGTAAAAAAATTTGCAAGAATATTGAAAACTTCACGATGTTAGAAAAGATTCTAAGCAGATATGCGAAACGCTAAGAAAAATGTAAGATGAGTGAAAAAAAAAAATCACGTAAAATGAAAAAAGTCATGCGGAGCGAAAAAATCATACGTAGTAAAAAAATCACGTGAGGTCAGGAAAAAAAAGAATTAAACGAAGTGAAAACTAAGAATGAAAGGTGTAAACTTTGACTCACGAGTCTCTCGACATGAGCAAGGTGTCTTAAGGTATATACTCTACTGCATGTTAGTCAAATGAGTGCTAAATTTTCACAATTGTTTTATGCCAAGCTTAACGCACTAATTAAACGTAGTGTTAGTGGATTTATATCACAGCATGTCTTATTAACGTAGAAAAATATTAAAAACGATAGATTTGCGAAACCATCAATTGACAAATGCAAATTTCCATGTCGTCATGAATTCGTCAAAGAGTAATCCGTAATTTTTAACCGATTGCAATGTACCACGTATTATTTTGTTCCTCAAGAGATCCTTTACGAATTCACCACGTAAATTTCTTCTAAGCTTAATCGTTCCACTGTTGCAGTCAATTGTTTATTTAGCGAAAAAAATCTTTCATAAATAAATTGCTATAATTTCCAAACAAATAAACTTAGAAAAAATCTACATGGTGAATTCGTAGAGAATCTCTTGAGGAACAAAATAATACGTGATGCATTAAAATCGGTTAAAAAATACAAATTATTCTGTGAAAAGTCCCAATGAAAATATATCATAATGGAAATTTGCCACTATCAGTTAACGGTTTCACAAATGTATCGTTATTAATATTTTTCTAGGTTAATTAGACATGCCATCCTACAAATTCACCTTCACTATGTATCATTAGTGCATTAAACTTGGTACAAAAACATCATGAAGTTTTAGCACTCATTTCACTAGCATGCAGTACAGTATTTACCGTAAGTCAATAAAATGACCCTCGAAAAAACATAGAAGTTTCACGTGTTTCAGACTGATGGAATTATGCCGTAATAAATTGTCACCGAAACCAGATACCGTTCTTCGCCGATCTTAAACCACATGTAAACGTCACTCATGGTTTCTAATCGCTAGATAAATAATGTAGAACAACGTTTCATAGTTATTTCGAAAAAATGTAGAAGCAATATGATCCCCAAATGATTTTCAAAGCGAAAAGAAAAAGAGAAACGACAACTCTGAAATTGTTCAACTCTATATAAAACGACATGGAGAAACACGACATGGACAAAACACGATTCTCATTCGAAACATCGAACAGTCGAGCAATAACACCTAAAAAAAAATACAAACTGAGTGAGAGAGTTTATATAAATAAAAGTCAATGGTCAATAGTAAAATATCGAAATGAAAAGAAAAAACGTATGACGAAGTTTAACGTGACAAGGTTGACTGAGCTCAAAACGCAAAGCTGCGGGATTTGAGGATTTATTTCATACTGGATCACATGACTTCCAAAACTGACGTAATAGTCGATCAGTCGGGAGATAACTGCAGGGATCTCTCTTTGGCGGAGTGCGCAATGCGACACGCAACACGGAACAGTTTAATTACTTAATTAAGCCGCGAGAGAGTATCAGAGGGATGAACAGGTAAGGGAGGAACAGGAAAGGGGAGAGTTTGGTGTACACATAGGCATGTTCAATTGATCGAACTCGTCACTTTGATCCTATATCGCTCGCTTCACCACATTTATGGATATATCTCTGTATATGCGTATGAAATAAATACATATAATAGTCGATTAATCCATAATCGACCATACGTGAAAAAAAAAGTTATTAAACCATAGCAAAAAGTTCGCGTTTTTTTGTTAACATCGTTAGAAATCTCCGACGATTCTCGGTTTCCAGTGATTTTGATACAGTTACATGGGAGAGAACGCTTAATCGTTTCGCAGTGCGACAGATGCCCGATTCGAGTTAATTGAAGGGATTTTTATTTTTATTCTCATTGATTCTTTTTTTTTTTTGTTTTTTTAATTTTCAATCGTTTTGAACGGATGCGTTTGCTCGAGGCTTTTTTATCCGGCGAGGGTCTTTTTCGGGGATGATCGTGAAAGAGCTTCGCATGAGGCAATGCCAATTTATAATTATAGGCCTTGTACACTTGGCTCACGAAATTAGCTTTCAAGTATGTCAAAAGACGAAGGCCCCTCACGAACACCGGTATACACTTTTGACACAATTGATGCTATCTTAATTTGTGGATATTCATTCTCCATCGTACACGTTCATTGTACAGTTGAATTCTCGTTTAACCGCGCGAGGAACGTTGATTAATTAATTAATATGTCGTGATCAAAGTGTAATAAGCGTTCAATCGGAATCACGCGGAGAATAATTTTAGAAACAAGTGATAAGATCCACGAGATACACCTGTCAACACATTACGAATTTCTATAATTCCCCTGTGAATTCCTTTTTCTTTTTTTTTTACAGATAATGAATTTTGTGGCTCGCCCAAAGTTCGAGATGTAAGAGATTACAACGCGTGTATCACCGGTGTTTGATCTTTATCATTTTAACATCCGGTTAAATTTTCATTTACGATTGTCTTTGCATAATTGATTCTTGTTTTTGATTTCTTTATTTGCTTTATCGTCGAAGCTTATAATCGAGTGCTCATATGCGAAGGCAAAGAAATGGCGAGTAACGAGCAAACCCATTAGATCGTTTGATCCATTTTTATTGGGTCGTATTCGGTATAATGCAATAGCCTGCGACGCGCCTGGCGTATTTCTGTTCGACTCACGTGGTCGTCGCTGAGAGAATTGCGGGGAGTACGCCAGATATACAATTCTCTCAAGTTGACACCCGGGATAGACAGACGCTCTCGAAAGCATTTTTCGTATAAACGTTCGCGCGCATAAACGTCCAGTTTCTTATTGTCTCCCGGAGATTAGTGTCGTAAGAGTCTTCGTAATTGATTTCCTCGTCGATACATTCGCGAGAATGAAGAATAATACAAGTTTACTATACGAACACAGTGTTTGAATGCCTCTGGGGAGTAAAACTATGTCACATTATGTGGTTCACAGAAAAAGAATAAGATTATCGTGAAAATTGTTTCTGTCGTTCGATTATGTATGATTAATCAACTTTTAGAAGGGGATTCAAGAATTAATTCACTTGTGTGGGTGGGAGAACGAACTAACGCGTGAAGTGAAACAAATAAGTGACAAGGCAATCCAGTCGTTCAGGATCTTTGAAACTTCCTGGGATGCTCATCTATCAATCGGAATATGTACGGGTTAATAACTACTTTGATTCAATTCGTTTTCGTCTATCTTCACTTTTGTTATTTTTATATGTTTATGAATTCATTGACATTGAAAAAAAAAAAATTAATACGTTCTACGGATTGTGCAAGAAACGTAAATAAATATTTTTAGCTATTTACTTGGAAAAAATCGTCGGGCGTAAGTCATTTTTAATGAGATGTCATATCACTTGTCGGATCAAGGTGGTTAATTATTTTTAAAAATAGAATTAACTGAAATGTATCCTCTAGAAATTCGAGACAAATTTATTATCGTTACAAATATTTTACTATAATTTTGATACTCGATAATATTATTCGAATTTAATTATTTAATGTTAAATGATTTATAATTATCGATGCATTTAATTGGGGCACTAATTTTTCTTAGCTGGTTCGAAGCCGTTATGTTGAAAATCGTGGAATGTTAAATGAGAATATCGTGTTTAATCTATTAACGCATTCTTAGAAACTGTCAATTATTTTGTCAAATATTATAAAACTCGTAAAATTTGATTAGTGTTCAAAATCAAATAATTCACTGAGGATTCAAATCATTGACATTATTTTTTTTAGATTATTTTTCTTTGTTGTTTAATAAGCCAAACGATCTTTATTTTTAGGTCAATTTAAAGGGACGATTATGTTAAACACTGTACTATGATACCTTTTATTGGGAATGTATGGAAACTCAGATCTCGACACGGGAAAAAAATCTTTATACAATAGATAGCGCGACAGTAAGATTGTCGTTCTCGAGACAGCCTGATCGTTCTCAGCGAGTTTCCAACTCGCTCTTCGACTTCTTTTACACGAATCGTTTTTACCTCAAGGCCCGTGACACACACATATACATCAGCGAGGATGGTAGCGAATGGAATCCAAAATGACACCAGAAATAACTCGATCACACGAGTGTTCACTGTTGAAACACGTAATTTTCAGGTTTTTTATATTTTTTGAAAATAAATTAATCTTGTTGTTCCCCGAGACAACGTAAATATTATTTTCTTGTAAACATAGATAACCGAAACAATGAAGGCCCAGCTGACTATGAAAAAGCGATTTCAGCTACTGGTGAGTTTTCTTATGAGTCAAAAATCCAAGAAAATAATTCAACATAACACTCAATTTTGGAGTGGAATTTTTTATTCAATGTTTCTATTTAAAAATTACGAATAATTTTTGTTTCTTCAATGATTAAACTATCGAAATTGAAATTTTTGACATTTTGAGTGTCACCCTGAACTCGTGTCGAATTTATTATCTTTCACGTATGTAATCTAGATACGAAAACTTCAGCGTTCTTCACTGATGACCACTGGTCACTTAACGGTCTAATAATTTTCAATATTTGTACGATTAGGTTTCGGTACGTATAATATCGTTCTCTTGCTGGCGACGATACCGGCCGGCTTGGCAAGCAATTTCGATGTGACGACAGCGGCATTTCTACTGGCATCTGCTGAATGCGACCTTGAACTTACCTTAATACGAAAGGGAGCCTTAGTATCTGCCGTTTACATAGGCAAGATTCCTCTCAATGTCTTCCAGATCAATTTGGCGATTATTATTTAAAGAGAGCAATTTTAATCTTGATTTAATAATTTTTTTTTTCTTACCCATGGGCAGGGATGATCGTTAGTTCCTTCTTTTGGGGTTTCGTTATGGATAATGCAAACAGAAAACCTCTTTTTATCATTGGATTGCTAACTGATGCATTTTGCAATATTCTAAGCAGTGTTGTCGACTCTTACCACGTGTTTTTCCTCATTAAAATTATCACCGGTACTATGTAAGTAAATTTTTGTTCATTCTAATGAACAAATTCAATGTAATTCATTGTTATGATTTATTAAGTCGTCAATTACTCAACACTTAAAAATAGTTTGTAGACATTTTTCAGAGAAATATCACTTTAATGACAATGACTAATAATTGGCTCTTTCATTTTTTTTAATGAGTTACTTGAGGTTCTTTTATTGGATATTCCCAAGACTTTTCATAATGCACTTGTAAAATACTAATTTTGAATTTTCAATTAAAAACTATTGTTCGTTTCGAGCCTCGAGTATGCATTTTAATTAGTCTTATACGCGTTGCAGACTGTTTGTTGGAAATGTCGTATTGCTGTGTAAGAGTAGCTACTGTGCAAAAAGAATGATCATAAGATTTTAACAAATATTGTTTCTTGATGGAACGTGATTTTTTTATTGCAGTGTCGGTGGACCATTTGCTTTGTTGGTACCTTATCTTGCAGAATTTCAACCGTTATCTCGTCGCGCTAAGTTCGTTGGTTGGACTGGGTTTATTTACGGATTTGGAAATATAATACCAGCTAGTAAGTTTTTTCCTTTAATTATCATAATTATTTATAGTATTTAAAAAAATGTCAACTATCAATTTTTATAAAAACTCTCTATTCATTGAAATCGAAATAAAATTTGGATTTTTATTTTCGTTTTCATCCCAGTATGATGCAATACTTTGATCTACTTACTGATAATTAATAATAATAAAATTTTAACTATCAACACAGCTGATTCAGACAATTTGTGCAAAAGTAATTAATTATCATTGAAACTAGCCACTGAAGGTGTGTCGCGATATTAATTTAAATACTAGTCACTTGAGGTCAACTGGTTCGCCCATCATTAAAAAACACATAATTCCATAATTCAAATGCACTATTTCTCATACCAACACTCGACTCCCTGACTCGATTGGTTTCAAATGCTAAAATTGAATGTCAAGTTTGACTTATTATTTCATCGATAAGTAATAAATAAATACACGAATATGCGCTTAAACTATAGAAAATAGCCGGCATTTCAAGCACTCAATAACGCTGTTTTATTGTTGAAACTTATAAATATTCGGAGAAGGAAATGAAATATGAATTGGAATAATGAACGATTATTTAAATTATAGAAACTTAATTGAGATTTTATTAAATCGATACGAATTATTTTATTTCGTGTAGACGTTACGCGCGCTCGTCACGAACTACCGAAAACGTGTCGAATTTCAGACAAGGTTTTCGTTACAATAATAATAATAACAACGGTAATAATAGATTCGCTCGCTTTTGACACAGAGCGTCGAAAAAAAGTGAGAATACTGATGAATACTATTGAGAACGTTTATCTATACGTTACAATATGATCCATGTTAATTTTGAATTGTCAATTTTCCATGAAACACGATGTCAAAGTAATATAATTATGAACGAAGCCTTTTTAATTGACCTTAATACACAGGTAACACGATCAATAATTCTTCCGAGAAATTCATTAATCAAATGAATTAATAACGATAATTTAATTGGTTGGAAATACATCGATTAATTTTTATTGAGATAATTAAATTCCTCAAATTGATAAATTTTCTTAATACATGATTTAAAATTTTGCAAATACTTCATTAATGTCTGAGAAGTTAAAAATGTGTTGTTAATGTGCTCAATTTTTATTTTTATTGTCAATAAAGTGGAATAATCAAAATTTTAAATGACCATAATCGTTTTATTTCTTTCAGTTATTGGTGCCACTGTTTTGCCGATGACGACACTTAGCTTTACTTTGTTCGATCATTCTTTCAACGTCTGGCGGATTTACATACTTATTTGCACAATTCCAGCAATTGTGGGCGTCGTGACTATGAGCTTTTTACCAGAAAGTCCAAAGCAACTTATGAATAATGGGAAAACAGAGAAGGCTCTTGAACTTATGAGGAAGATGTACGCAATCAACACGGGCAATCCACCCGAAACATTTCCTGTAAATATATTTATCAACATTTTTTCAATATCGATTTTTGTAATACTCTCAAATTACTTCGATTGAATTTATGGATTTTTAATAATTTACGTAATCACTTAATTTTATTCTTATTAAATTATTTATCATTTCGATTTATATCCTTTGGTTGTCTTCCATAGATTAAAAGTATCGTTGGAGATACGAAATCAATGATGGAGAAGAACAAAACAAATTTCGAGAAAATGCGAGACAGTTGGAGTAATTTTAAAACACTTTTACAATCTCCATATCTTGGAACTTTCTTCGTTATCAGTTTTCTTCAATTTGGTAGTATGTTAGGGTGAGTATTTCATTATAATCAAATATGTCATGATTGAACAATTTGGAAGAAAAATTATATTTACCAAAAAATCATCATGGGAAAGGAGTAAAAGGAATCATTTTTTTTTGCTACACAGTTTAATGGTAAATTTATTAGTTATATTTTGTCACAAAGTTATTTAATTTATCGTTAGTTATTTTTTTCCATGTGAAATACAGTGTGTTCATTTGTTAGACGTATTATTACGATGATAATAGACTAAACTTGTAAATCGTATTATTTTTGGCGTATAGATTCAACACGATGAGGCTGTGGGTACCGCATATGTTCATGATAATAAACAACTTTGATTACACGCTGTGGGATTGGTCGCGTGGTATGCCAACCATGTGCGAAATGTTGATACCGGGTATAGTGCCACCGGGATTGGACGATCCTACCATTTATGCAAATATCACGGACACCTGCATTCGGGTAACGTAAAACGCAACTGAAAACAATAAACTCATCTACGAAACCCTCTACCTTTTCCCTTCTCTCTCCAATTTCCTTCTTCCCCGTATCCTTTTCCTCTCGCCAATTTTCTCTTACCCTCCAAGGATCCTCGTTATATTTGAAATAGGAGCTTTTCGAAAACTATTCTCGTTACGTTGAGCCACTTCGTTAAAACAGCATTAAACTTTTACAGTGGAACATCAATCCCATAATTTACGTCAACTCGACCATCATAGCTGCCTCCGCAGTTGGATTTTCTTTCTTCATTGTCATGCATCTCGATACGAGAATTAAGAGAAAAGTGGTACTCCGTGAGTTTTCGAAAATTAATATTCAATTGGAAAATTCTTTAGTTAATAAATATCTTTAAAACATATGATTAAAGAATCATTATTGCTTTCAAGATTTCTTTGTACTATTTTCAATCATTTCTCATTTTTCTGCCTTTTCAATTGATTTATTAACTTTATATTTATTTGTGAACATTCATGGCTATTCTCCGTCGTATTTTGACACATTAAGGAGGTTATATCGATATTTATATGACATCATACGAAAAATACATTATACTTCATTATTCCAAGTTAATGTATTGAAATTTGGCGTGAATCTTCTTGAACAGCATTTAATTATGTGTGAAAAATTTGGAGAGGTTTCACCGCCTGGTAATCGAGATATTCATTGTTAAAAATGACAAGTTTAACATGGGCTCTTATGGAAGCTTTCAAAAAATTTCAAAATTTTATTCTGTAAAGTTGGAAAATAATTTTTACAAAATTTTATTGTGTAAAGTTGGAAAATAATTTTTACAAAATTTTATTGTGTAAAGTTGGAAAATAAAATTTTGTAAATAGAAAGCTTAAGACAGTATTAAACTTCTGGCGGAATATGCCAATGATTCATCGTCTCAAAATTGAGTTATTTATTGTTGAAGTTCGCAATTTTTTGAAAGCTTCCATAAGAGCCCATGTTAAACTTGTCATTTTCAACAATGAATATCTCGATTACCAGGCGGTGAAACCTCTCTAAATTTTTCACACATAATTAAATGCTGTTCAAGAAGATTCACGCTAAATTTCAATGCATTAACTTGGAATAATCAAATATAATGTATTTTTCGTATGATGCCATATAAATATCGATACAACTTCCTTAAGGGGGGACAACCATTTAGAACGCCGAAATTGAGCAGATTTTTTAAGAATTTTTTTGAAGGGGAAGAAATAAATGGATCTCTTTGAAATTTTGACAGTTTATTATAAATATTTTAATTTCCATTTTTAATCATAGAAATATTTCCATTTTTAATCATTAGAAAAGATTAAAAATTGACAGAGATATAGCATTTTTACGCATTAGGCATTTTTTTTACGGTGCCAATTGTAGCGCCGTGAAAAATGATCTGAAACAGAAGGGCAAAAGGGTGTGGTCAGTATATGCCTGTGTTCACTTGATAAACCTAATCTTTTAATAATAAGTTAAGAATTGGAGAAATGGCAGACATAAAATAAAAGAAATCGATATTTTGGATAATTTTTTTCTTCTTCGCTGATCAAAAAAACTAGTTTATTTTGAGAAATTAAAAATATGTTTAGGTTCACCAAGTGGTCTTATATGTTACAAAAACATGTGCAAAATTTTAACCCGATCGGTTCAATAGTCTCTGAACAATCTTTGGCACCAAAAAAACACATAGTGAAAAAAAAAGTTTCGAGAAAAATGCGTTTAAAGTTTTGGCAATGGAAAAGTATTTGATAAAGCCACTTACGAACTAATTTGCTATGCCGCCTAATCTACTATTATTACTATTTTTATTATTATTACGAACTAATTATTATTACTATTATTACGATTATTACGAACTATTATTACGATTATTATTATTACTATTATTACGATTATTACGATTATAACGAACTAATCTGCTATTGGCCTAAGTCATGAAGTTTTTCGTATTCTACAAATATTAAAGTAACTATTAAAGAAAAAAAAAAATCGATTTTTTGAAGGTTCTAAATGGTTGTCCCCCCTTAAATGCGACGATTTTTTTTTCTTCAATGATTCTATTTTGAAATTGTATTTCTTTTTTTGCATGCACAGTCGCCGGTTTCCTTATAGGAACAATTAGTGGATTTGGGGCAAATTGGGCGCAACTAGTGCCTATAATACTGTGCCTGTGCTCGAGCATTGCCGTTGTCTCGAGAATAACGGGTAACATAGTTATCGCCATTAACGCCACCGTCATTCCAGCCCAGTTAAGGTAATACTCTTAGCCCTCCAAGTTCGAGAGACTTTACTCTGTCGTTATCACTACGAAATATCTCGTAACTTTCGCCTTTTTATCATCAACTTTTGTAATTGAGATTCCGAGACACTCATCTCAATCTTTTTCTTAATCTTACCCCAATTTAATACGTTGAATTAATTTTGAGTCGGATCCAACGAGCATAAAAGAAAAAAATCAAAATTTACTGTATTTTGTACTTTTAGAATTACAAAAATTCGAGGAGCCTATTTTTTTTTTTTTTTTTTTTTTTAACAAATAATAATTTTATTAAAGGGCAACTTCTACGAGCTTTATTACGATGCTTGGAAGTCTCGGCACCGTTGTAGGTAATCTAATTTGGTCTACACTTCTTGGCGTCGACTGTGTAGTTGCACTTATGTGGATCAGCTGTTCTCTCTTAAGTGAGCCTAAATTAAATTGCCCAAAAATAAATAAAAAATAGTGAATTCGGAGTCCCGAAAATAATTTTTTTTTCAATTTCAGTGTGTGTCTTCGTGGGCTTGTTCGCCTTAAAACCACCAGTCGAATCACCAGATCCAGAACCAGACGAGCCAAAAATGGTCACTAGATTTTAGTGGACCTTGTTTAGCTTTTACAATCTCAATGTGATTTTTTTTTTAAATTGTTTTTTTTTACATAGACTTGTGTTAGCTTAGTACGCACACGAATTTGTACATAATTATATTGATTATAGTAATGAATGATAAAGACAATTCCGGACCATTGAATGTCCAGATGCACTGAGAATGAAATTAAAATCACGAGTGTAGAAGATCAATTCGAATAAGATAAGTGTTAAAAAAATTCGAAAAATCATTGTTCAATTATATTGTTGAAAATAATTGTTAAAAATAATTTATTACAGAAAAAACTTTTTTCTGTTTCGAAGTTTTCGACCATCATCATTTATTGATAAAGTAATTGATTTTTTCCTTAACAAAAAATCGATGGTGCTTAATAGGAAAACTTAAAGTAATAGCTGAATATATGAAAAGAGAATTGAGGAAATAAAAGATGACGAAAGTTTGTACTTATCGATGGCAAAAAACGCCATTCCAAGATACGAGACCGAATGAAAGAGAGAACGATAAAAGTGACAAAGGATTAGTTTCTATCGAAGCAGGGGGTACGTCTCTGAGTCGTCGTCTGTATATATAATTGCCAAGAGTTTACAAAGCTCGAGTTTCATTCCCTATCGGAATTTGGATCTATCAGTGTACCTTAACGATTATCCATCTTTCGAAATCTCGGCACGATTCGATTTGCCATCGAAACTTACAACCTCATGAACCGAGTTCAAATCGACACGACAATGAACTTCTCGTCAAATTCAATTACCAAGTAGAACAATAAATCGCGTCCGATAAATATTTACGATTCGAACTTAAAATATTAACGAATCCAATAGTCATAAACAAAATCAATTTTTACAAAACGATTTACTACGATTATTAATGCCAATGTACATTTTACAAAATCAATAAAATTTTATTTTTTTATTTACCAATTACTCGTACGGAGTATGTGCAACTGTCCTCGTGGCGCTGCCAAGTGGCCATGTCTGAAAACAGCTGCCTTTTTCTTTGTACGGTGCCTTACGGTGTAAATAATATATTATTTAATTGAACCCTTTTTATATATCCAAGTTAAGTTCCCATTATTTTTTAATAACAATTTTAATTAGGCGTTACTTAAGCCAGATTGTCGTAAATTTAAATTATAAGATGATGAGACAGACAAACTTTCCTTTTTCCTTAAACGTCAAATTGGACGCTCCGATTTGGCGCGCTTTTTGGTTATGGCATGTACCAGTTTAGCCGCGATTGTGATCGCTCGCCTGCATGCCAGAATTTTTCCGTAAACAAAATACTCGTATAAAAATGTTAACAATTGGTGAACCTCGTTGATATAAATAATAATATTTTTTACCCCCCATACACGTGATATTTATAAAAATGGGGACAGGAACAGGCTTGCCAGACTCGGAAGTCGCCGCTGTGTTAAAAGATAGGCAGTTTGGGCGATTTATCGCCCAATCTGGCAACCGTGGACAGGAACCGTGTTGACACCACGGTCTTACATACAGGTCTTGCAACGAATATGGTGGGGGTGGTTCGCTTAATGTCGGCACCAAGTTTTGGCTTGCAGCCACAAGAGCGGCGCTACGAACTTGTCATAGCGACTAGAGCGCATGCGTCGAAATTATAACCCGTTTTATGATAGAAATGTACATGTAAGAACGTTTCCGAGGAAAAAAATATGAATATTGAATATTAAAAAAAATAATATTAATGAATATTAAAAAAAAATTGAACTGCAGTTTTCTATACCCTAAAGCATTATTATCTCAAGCAGCCCTGATAAGCATGTATCATTTATTTTTGATGGCTGTAAAGAAGCACGTTTAGCTGAAGCGGTTAACGCTGAGCCTCGGTGGACAAGACCCGCCTTCAGGACTTGATTTTTTTTTGAAATTGCTGGCACAAAAAATGTATTTTTTTTTTTCATAATAAATATGTGGTTAATTAATAAATCAAATTAATTTTATAATTTTCATTAATTTCAATATTTTTAATATATTCACGGACATCAATAAATTTTTATTCCAACGTACGGGGAGACGTGGGGCATCAGTTTTGTTATATCAAATTGTATTCAGAATTTATGTTTAAGGAATTTTTGTAAAGTAATGGCAGGTGTGGATAACATTTTTTTTCGGAAAACGAAATATTGTGTGAACAATTAATATCACCAGGATTTCAAATAGCGTCGCAAAATCACAAAATAACACGTGGTGTTCTTTATAATCACGTTTAATGTAAGACCGTGTTTATAGGTTATATCATATGGGTCTTCCGCTTTATTGCCGCTATGACTTGATCAAAGCGACGCATAGCGGCGGCCGGGGCTACTAATGGGCCGACAGTAACGCGATCATCCCCACCACCAAAATTTGACTCAGTTGCAAGACCTGCATGTAAGACCGTGGTTGACACATATGAGACAGGGCTGCAGCCGTTTCCTTATTTCGGCACTGCGAGCGTTACAGTCGGGAAATGTTTGACCCGACCCATACGCAAATAGCCCATACAAAAATGGCTTATTCTTCCAAATATATTTTACTCAATTCCCACTTTTTCTCCTTCCTTTTCGGTTTCGACCAAAGTTATAAAAATGATGCAATAAAATAATTATTGGTCAAAGAAGTTAATTTTTCAAATAAATAAAATTGTAGGTATAAATAAGAGACCTTGCATCTTTGGTTTATAATTTTATAGGATTATAATTTGATTGACTGCAATGATTCCAGCCTGAATGAACAATAAATGGAATTTCACCAAATATGACCTGCTTAAGCTGATTAGACAGTTACAATCTGATGAATTACTAGATAAGGATATTTTAACACACTTCCATTCGTAAATTGAATTACAAGAGACAGAGAGTCACGGAAAGGTGTCAACCATATCCAAGGACGAAATTTCATTTGGAAAATTAAGCGATAACGTTGTGATAGTACGGGATGTATAAACACGTATAGGTAAAGCGTTCGAGAAGTCTCGGAGATTTCGCTCAGGCATCAGCAGATCCGGCAACCTATCGTGGACCACGATCTAATTTGCCAGGAACGCTAAGGGAGATTGGGATATTACAGGTTGTTTACAGCCGTAGTTAATTAGCTCGGAGGCGCAGGCATCCGGCTGTTTACCCTTGGCAAGTTTGGCTGCTGTGCTTCAAGAGTCTACCTCGTTCTCTCTCTCTCTCTCTCTCGCACTCAGTTTCTCTCTCTTTCTCTCTGTACAACATGTACTGAAATAGTTGCACGTGTGGTACAGAAGCAAGCCGTCGTTGATCCTATAGTGCCCTCTGGGCTAGTGGTACACATTTATTCGTCTCGTCGTCATTCGCTAGCCTCGAAGTATTACAGAGGAAGAGAGAGAGAGAGAGAGAGAAAGTTAAAGAGAGAAAAGAAAGAAGAGAGAGAGAGAGAGAGAGGAGAGACGCTCTGTAAGCAGTCAGAGCACTTCCGTTCTATACACAAACATCGGAAGTTCAGTAGCAAATTACTACACCCTCTAGCATTATCACAACCCCAACAAGGAGAGAGCAAAGTATAACGCAGTGTTTTTGGAACTTGTCGAAAGGGGTCACAGAATATAAACCTCGTGTAGGTCCAGGTTCGTGTAAAAATAAAGTGCACGGTTCCATTGCACCACGTTGCACATATTTGATCGGTAAATTTTGCCGCTCGATATCGAACAAGAGCTCGTTTTCTCTCGACTTTTTATTTTTCTTTTTCTTTTGGTAAAAGTAACGAATTTATGGAAGAAATTGGTGATTACATCGAGAATAAATCTCGTAAATTTAACCGGTCCACTGTGTCGACAATGGGAAGAAAGTTCGACTTCGAAACGACCCGGTATTGGGTTTCGTAAAGTTGGTTAATTGAGAGTTTTCGAAGAAATGTGAAAACTTATTTGTATCTCTACGTCGAGTTGATCAATTAAGCTTTGTTATAAAGATGAATGATATTCTCTTTAAGAAGAATTCAAAACTATATTAATTCTGATCCTCATGCTAAGTCCTCGAGAAATTTCGAAGATGACACCATCAAATATGGATCTCGTGATCCATATAATGGAGATTGGATAGAAAATTGGATTATCGAACTTTACATCTTATTATCGGGTTCAATTAAGAGACTAATCCTTGGGAAAAAAGTGTTCAAGACCTGTATAATTATATTCATGAGCATCTGGATAAGGTTTCACACGTGAAGTTTCAAGATGGCGTTGAATTATCCCGAGGACGCAAACGACCACAAAGTTCAGTGTACCGGAAGGAAGGTTCAATGGACATCCTGCTGGGTTAGGAGAGATGAAAATTACACATACCCAGCAGCACCAGCCCAGTGTCTCATCTCGGTTATTTGAAGTATGCAAAGTTATGCACTTTCGTATTAAGGTATCCGCAAAAGGCTGCGGTTTAGTCGTGTACTGCGACAAGGAGCCTTAAGAGGAACGTCATTTAGCTCCTCACGACATTGGGGAATTCGTTTATGGTGGTCTCGTGCGAAAATGCAAATAAAACCGGGGAAATAAAGCTGGATGTGGAAGAGACAACGTGATATTGGAGAATCAAACGGAGAGAAAATATTTCTAGGTAAAATTCGCCACAGGCCAGTTCGTTCAATTTAACACTCATTTATAATAATAGTCCAAGAGACTACAAGGACAATCTTGAAAACGAGTTATTGCCCTAACGTGACATATCTCAGCCACCACTTTTCGCCCCACATATTTTAACCCTCTCATTATTATCATCTCCTAGTCTGCTTGTAAAATATTAAGCAAACCCCCTCTCGTTCCATCCAGTTATGTAATCCCTTAATCTCCTACATGTTATCCCCCTGACCCACTTTCCACAACCGCTAATATCGTAATCGTTCAGTCCTCTTTCGCGAGCTTCACCGCTCTCATTAATAAATCTCGTTACCCCCCCTCCCCCACCCCTTTAATTGTACATTACATCGACGAACTACCCGGTATTAACGCTTTCCTACTTTTTATACGTTTCTGATGAGTTTTTGAAATTTCGGGATTTTTACTGTCCTCGAAATTGAGTCAGGAAAGGTTCCCAAAAGGAGAGACAATTTTTCTTCTACGTTTCAAATGCTGTCATTTTTTTATATGATTTCAACATAAAGATCTTGAAGCCATTTTCGAAAATAAATTTATTGAAACAAAGCCATCCATCCCCCATTTAGCGATCACTGTCCCTTAAAAAAATTGCTTTATTCACCGTATTACCACGTGCGTTTCCAACCCTCTTTATATATAAGAATGTGGCTCCCCGGTTAACTGAACTTGGCTCCCCGGTTTTGAGTCTTCAATTTTTTTCTAATTTTAATCATCGGCGAATCGTTAGTGAGTTATTGTTAGAATAAAAAACTGGCCGCGTACAATATGTACAATACAAGTGTTACCCATTTTTTCTTGCCGACAACGGGCACGGCTTACGAGCATATGTGCGTAGGTGCGTTGGCTTGCTTGCATTGCTTGTATGCGTGCACGAGAGCGTTATTGCGTGCACGCGTACGGGGGAGCGTACACACGAGTCTCAAAACTGTGATACAAAATTCACTAGACTATCCGATAGTCTCCGACTATCGACCTATCCATTCGCTTACGTGAAGAAAACACGTTGACAAAAAACTTGTACATTTTTTACGATGTACAAATGAAGAAATAATTTATTTAATTGTTTTTTTAACTTCATTATTTTTTTAACGTATTTCTTCGTAAATAATATTAAGAATTTGTCTATTTGAAATAAAATAATATAAATAATAGCATCGATTATTATTATGCTTCAATCATAAAGACTATAATTGTAATTATTATTTATTTATTCAATATAATTATTTATTATTTATTACTACTATTTTATTTTTGTTCGATTTAAAAAAAGACAACTGTACCGTAAAGAAAGATTCTAGTGTATTTTTTTGTTCAGTGAGGATAAAGTAGAATCCTGCTTGTCCCATTGGATAATTCGTTTAGTCAACTTCATCGATATCGACGAACGATAAAGCGAAGCCTTCAATTGACCGCCCGACGCTCAGATTGCTCTCTCCTCTTCGGCCACCGCCCGACTGAATACAGTCGACTCTCTCACTTGTCACGTTCCCATGTGTCCACTGTTCTTCTTCTTCTTTTTCTATTTGACTAGTCCCTCGACCCTCGTCAGTGAGACTAGTCTGGCCACTGGTTTCCCGTGTCGGCCAAGGGTCGAATTTCGAAAGGTTGGTGTGCTTCCCTTTTTTTTATATTTTGTTTTAAAGATTATTATATTTTGATTATAGCTTCACGAGATTCAATAGTAAGGAAGACAAACAAAGATAAGTGCCTCAGGCAAGTCGCTAGGCACACTGAAACTACCGAGGCACATCTTTCGTTCTATCCCACCATTCGATCGCTGCTTATATCAATGTTTATGTTATTGTTTTTTTTCCTCTATGCTTCATGTATGCCTGGTTCTTCTATTTTCACAGAAGCGGGATACATGAGGATAAATTTCGTTAATATATTTTAATTCGTTTGATTTTGTGAAAACATTTTTATTTAATATTTTTTTATTGGGAATTTGATCACATCCTTTCAACCCACGGTTCAGTGGGAGCACGGAACCACGTCTGCCTTCTTTCAGGTCCGACGGCCGAGTCCCATGTGTTCACTGTTCTCATACGTCCACTCCGTCTGTTCCCATGTGTCAACTTCCCCACCCCCACTCTGACACATTTTTCAAAACATTTCAGATGCCTTGCGCGTTGCGCATTCGCTGTGGTGTCAGCAGTCTTAAAAGTGGGGATGGAGGAGAACTTGACACAAGGGAATTTATTTGGGCCCGACGGGTTGACAAATGGGAGAGTCGACTGTAAATTTGGCGCGTTCTTCCTCTAACCAGAGACTACTAGTCTCTGCTCTAACCCCGCTTGCCCTTCTTTGCAGCGTCGTCCCTACCCATCCCACCAGTCCCGCTTTCCTTGTGCGTAGCGACGGCCCGGCGAACGCTCCCGGGCCTAGACAGTAAACGAACCGGACAATTTGCGTAAATTGACCTTGAATTGTTGAATTTGGGTATATTGAAAAAAAACAAAGGTATATTAATGCTTAGCGGCAAGACACTCCCGCGTCTCTAAATCAGTCTGTAAATAAACTCTGCATTAAAATTCATTTAATAAGCGTAATTTGAATTAAATGAATTAATTACATTTATTTAATTAAGAGCAATCCATTCATATATTTAATTGATAGAGATTCATTTAATTCGTGTAATTTGAATGAAATAAACAAATATCAAAGTTTTAATTGTGATATTCGTCTTCTACGAAAGATGTCACATCGACTGACCTACAATTAAACTCATGAAGCATTTAAAATAAAATCGGGGGAACTAACCGTAACGCTCATTTTTATTTTTCATTTTCCAACGATCGACTCATCTAATAAACGTTTAATTTGTTCTAAAAATAACTCACTAACGACGCACAGACGATTGGAATTAGATAAAATTGAAAAGTCAAAGTTGGGGGTTAAGTTTGTAGATATTATGATCCACTGTTAAATATGTGTTGGTAAGGCAAGGATCTCGTGGATGAACGATGTATGTTCGGTAAGGAATGAAATGACAGGCTATAGATGAGGAGATTCTCTTGGAAGTTCACTTGGGTAACGTGGATTTACCCCTCGAGAATGGCGCTCACTCGCAGTGGCTGAAATGGACAAACAACGAGTTTCCCTCTCTTTCAAAGTAGCTCTCAAGTAAACTAGTGAATAAGTTTAGTTCCGATCTTACCTACAGTTGACATAAAAATAGAGTCCATCGCGTCGCGACGTAGACACTTATTTTATCGACCAATGAACTAACGTGTATCGGGCCAGTGGCACCATCGTCGTGGGAAAGCCACAACATTCGAATTTCTAAAATACCGAACAACCCTCAAAGTACCATAAAGCTTTACAAATGAGAAGTAAATTATACAATAATAATGAATAAAGTTACAATCTGACAGTCGATCTACCAAATTTATCTGCAATCGCGATTTGTACTCTTGGTTGATTTTATAGACAACATTAATGATGAAACTTTACGATATGTACTTTTAGTACACTATATATTTCTAGAGAATCCTACATAAGTGTGGGCAGCATTAGAAAATCTTGATCGTCACGACTGCGTTGTAAACTCTGGCCTTAAAGTCACAGTCCACTATTACGATCCACGGAGATAAATTTCAGAACATTAAACAACCGAGTTTTTTTCTTATAATGTAGTAAAAATCAATTTTACACATGTTCCATAATTAAATTTAAGAATTGATAGGGTTGTTAATCGTTCATTGACACAAGCGGAATTAAGGCGACTTCTCACTTTACAATGTTCAAAAAATCGATTTTTTTTTTATTACATTTTTCGAACGTATACATATCCAAAAATATCATACTAAAATTTTATGAAGATCGGTAGAGTCTAACTGTATTTTTGTGTGACCTTTGCTTTACTACCTGAGCACGTTCATCTGCTCCGCTCGGAGGGTAAACGCGTTTTTCTCGAAACAACGTTTTTCGACGGCTTATTGATAAAATCTCCGAAACTACTGAACCGATCTTTATGAAATTTTAACCACATATTCTTTACAACTATAGCTATAGCGCATATCAAGGATTTTTAAAAATTTTTATATTTACTATTTTTTTATACAAAAAACAGTGCAAAAAGCACGTTTTTTTTTTCGAAAAATGTCCGCCATTTTGTTATTTTTGCATATATCAAAAATCGTATAATATGCGCTATAGCCATTAACATACTGAATCTAAAACCGTTTGATTTTTTTGTTTCAGATGATCCATCTCCGAGATTTCATCAACAGCGTAGACCTACAATTTTTTAGGACATCTTTTTAACTACCATTTTCGTATATAAATAGTGACTTGAATAAATAAAAATTTTTTATTTTATGTATTTCGAAAGTCTATTTATTAAGTGTAACAACTTTTATATCAATATCTGTAATATAAACCTATCAAAAAAATTCATGAAAATAGCCTTTCTTTAGCGTCTAAAGTGAGAAGTCGCCTTAAAACATAAGCATGTAAAAGTAGCCGGAATTATTTCTAAAAAATGTACAAGTTACAGGTGAAAATGGCGAAATCATAAATTGAATTAATTCCTATTAAACCAATCCCTTCGAGTGAACAAAAGACTAATCCAAATTAGCATTATTGGTCATTTTTACGGTGAGAAATAAATCGGAGTAAAATCTTGGAAATAAAACCAAAAAAAATGCTGCAAATTAAAATTTGCAAATTGCTTCCTCAAGATGGTCAAGATGCACGGTGCTCAAGATGCACGATGCTCAAGATGCACGATGCCCAAGATGCACGGTGCCCAAGATGCACGATGCTCAAGATGCAAGATGCTCAAGATGCACGGTGCTCAAGATGCACGGTGCTCAAGATGCACGGTGCTCTAGATGCACGATGCTCAAAGCTTACTCTATGAGGTGCTATATTTTTCATTTTAGGATTCCTCATAGAGGAAGCTTTCAGCATTGGAAGTACAGACTTATACACAATATCTTACAAAATTTGCAAAAATTAAAGCGGTTAGACGATTTTTCGAAAAACTCAGATTTTCGTAAAATTCGAAAAATCATAAAATTTAAACCGCTCAACCGATATTTCTCAAATTCAATACCAACCTTCCTATTATGATAATCTATTTATAAAAAAAAAATTAGTAATAAATCTTAAAATTTTCGGAAGTTAGAGCGTCGACACCTTTTTTTTGAAAATTTCAAAACGTCGTAGGATTCGTATTTTTTTTTTAATTCTGACAAAATTATCAGAGAATGAAGAGCTTGTTAACATCTCGTTAACATTGTGTTGATTAACATCTGTGCAAAACGGGAGCCCAGTATCTCAAATCGTTTTCGAGTTATAAGCGTTTGAATTTTGCCATAACATACACACACACACATCCGGACATTTTTTCTAGATATGATTTTTCGATGTTTTGGGACATTTTGAGCACATTGACATTGAAAACTGGAAAAAAAAATTTTTCACCGTCACATAGCTTCCTCTATGAGGAAGCAAAATGGAAAAATTTTCAATAAAAAGGTCAATTAAGCGGAACGTGGGTGTTGGTGGATACGAGCATACGTAATATTCCACACATTTGAAGAATATGTATAAAGGATACTGAAGCGTGTAAGCTAATAGATGGTAATTAACCTGAATAAACTTTGCGCGATTCCGTGATGTTAAAACACGAGGACAAAAAAGTTAAGGCCATAAAACGCCAGCCAGGACACTCCCTTTCTTCATAGCCCACGCATCGAGACGCATTAAGGGAGAGACACACAGCGGAACTTAATATTCGCGAGGATCTCGCATTTTTTTCTCCTCTTTCCTTCGTCTCGTCACGTTAGATTCGAATTATAGCGAACTTAAAAAAAAAAAAAAAAAACAATTCGAAACATGACAAAAGGACGAAATGCTAACAAGTCTTGAGGAGGAATTTTCGTTAATTCACGAGTTGAAATGTTCATCTAACGAGTTTCAGAAAATGAGAGACGTGCTAAAAAGGATATGAAAATCCTGTTAATTTCAAGCTGGTTGGAGGAGTCGTCGAGTCCACGTAGGAAGTTGATTCGTAAGAGAATGAAAGGAGGAATTTTCCATTGGCGTCTGACAGAGGCTTTTCCTGAAGGGGGGGAAAAAGGAGGAAATAGTACGAGAAGAACGTGTGTGATGCGGTCAGTGGTCTGCTGGTGTCAGTAAAACCCAGATATTTTTGCCACGTCGGAGACATTTTAATTTTCGTTAAAACATTCCATCGCGAGGTGCGGAGGCACGCTTTTGATACCGGAAAAAACGCGAGAGCCACGAAACTTTATGAGGAATGGAGAGAGTCAGCAAATTATATGGCACGATTTTCAAAATGAAAAATGTGTCATAATACATTACGTATGTTAAGGCATTGATGTGCTGCGTCTACTTCGGACTTCGTCCAGCTACATCGACGGTTGATCTAATTTAAATTATAATTAAAATAAAATACCGTTGGCCCCGTTTCCAAATGAAAATGCATATGAGGCATTCCACGCCAAATCGGCCACTTTTGAAATTCGCATTTTTTATTGTTGTGATTTTTTTTCTCTAATAGAGCTCATTGAAAGGAACTCGTCTGATTTTTTTTTTATTTTTATGTCAACACGTTGATCGGAAACGAATTTTAGAAAAATTTTCCGATTTTTTTCTTCAGATATCAATATCTCGCTCAAAAATGCAGTAAACCTAATGGATGAGGGGTCAAAATTTTAGTTTAAAAACATCCTTTCGTTTGAGAACATGCGGTAAACTATCAAAACATTATATGAATCAATTTTTTCAATTCTAAACATGAAATGTTTTTTTCCACACAGTTAGCCCCCTTCGATTTTTCTGTTAATTTTTTATAAAAAACTATTATTTTTTTGAGAAATTTTAAGCTCAGTATGATCGTGGGAAAATCGTCCATTGTATATTTTTATAATTAAAATATAGATTTTTTTTACAATCAATTATCTATAATTCCCTGAAAAATCGAACAAAGCGAATCGTCTAGGGGGTAAAAATTTTTGTTCTGAAATGTACTTTTGTTCAAAAATACGTGAAAAATTATTCCAAGTTTACATCACCTAGTGTTTCCAATTCTAAGATAAAAGAACCTTTTTCATAGCGATTGTACTAATTAATTTGTTTCTTTAATGTTTGTACGGAAGCATGATTCATTTAATGAATTTTAAGCTAAGTAGGAACCTGAGAAAATAGATAGTACTATTTTGCAAATTGTCAATGTTATTAAAGATTTTTGTTGTTGATTAAACTAATATTTCCCCACAATTATACTAGTCTTAAAATGCATTAAATGAATAATAGTTTCCTATAAAAATTTAACAGGACAATCAAAAGGGACTAACTTTGCGGGAAAAAACATTTCTTGCTTGTAATTAAAAAATTGATTTATGTAATCTTTAAATAATTGTTGATATATTTTTAAATGAAAGCACCTGTTAAAACGAAAAATTTGACTCCCTTATCCATTTGGTTTGTATTATTTTTCAGGGATTTGTGCACGATTAATAGTAAAAAAATTCACAATTTAATTATAAAAAATACAATGAACAATTTTCCCGTCATCAAACTAGGCTTAAAAGTCATTAAAAAAATGATAGTTTTTGATAAAAATTCAAGAGCAAAATCGAAGGGGGCTAACACTATGGAAAATAATATTTTTCGCTTAGAATTTGAAAAATTCTTGTATTTAATATTTTGATGAATTCCTACATATTCTTATACGAAAGTACGTTTTAAAACTAAAATTTTGACCCCTCATCCATTTGGTTTACTACATTTTTGAGAGAGTTATTGATATTTGATGAAAAAAATCGGAAAATTTCTAAAAAAAATCGTTTCCAATGAACGTGTTTAGATAAAAATTTCAAAAAAATCAGATGAGTTGCTTTCAATGAGTTCTATTAGAGAAAAAAAAATCAACACAATAAAAAATGCGAATTTCAAAAGTGGCCGATTTGGCGTGGAACGCCCCATATATAACCACGTACGTATTTTTTTATTTATGAAAAAATCATTCTTTTTCTCAAAACAACTGTAGTTGTTACTGTACAGCGTATGACATTATTTATAGCTATGACTTCCGGGTATGCATTTTATAGTAATGAGAAAACTCGAAAAAGAAAAAAATAAAAACAAAAATTTTCGTGGTCTTTCGAGAGCAATTTTTGAATGAAATTTTCAAACGCGGTAATGCTCCAGCGAGCGAGATGCATACACGTGAATAATTCATGATGACAGGCTTCGGAAACTCTACGGAGGACTGCAATGTATGAATATCGAATGTGACCGAGAGAGAAATGGGGATTGAAAGAAAGAGACAGAGACAGAGAGAAAAAAAAATAAAAATATACAAAGACCATTTGGGTGTTTGTGAATTTGAAAAATTATCATATTCATTTTGTGTGTGTGTGGTATTTTGTCTCCTCCCCTAATATAAAACAGTCGGAGGATGAACGACACACGCGTTCATCCTCAAAGTGTGTCGACAGACGAAATAAAAAATATTCGAGTCATATAGTTCATGAAACTCTACATAATTTGCCACGTCACAACTTCCTCTCACGAATCCTGCGAATGGATTCCTCTGAGAAAAATTGAAACATTGCCAAAATCACTTTTATTCACTACTTCTACTTTTCATTCGTTTTTATTGGTCGTAGGTTTCTAATGATAATTTTAAGCTCGAATTAATCAAATATCAAATACTTCATTGGAAGATTCAATAGAAAAATTTCGATGTTTCTCAAAAAGTCGAGTATTATCCTGGAAAATATTATTCAAGTCTAAAAATAATGTAACTTTTCCTATTTTCAGAATCATTGAGAAAAAAATCGTTTAAGGCGAGCAACCACTTTAGATGCTTCAAAAAATCAATTTTTTTTTTTATTTCATAAATCGTTAGCAAAATATCTTAAGAATACACCCTGAACATTTTAAAACGATATTCGGATTCCTTCTAACGATATGTATATAAATGATAAAGACTCTCCGCTCGACTCCAAAGCGCGCTCAAACTTTAAACGTGCTTTTCTCGAAACGACATTTTTTCAATTTGCGGGAATCATAACTCAAAAACTAATTGATGGATCGTCTTCAAATTTGGAACACGTTTACATAATATAATTTATTAAAACATGAACCTAAAGTTGGAAAGATTAGATTGTTTAAAACATATTTATTATTGCAAAATGCCGGGAAACAAATGCTAAAAAACGATAATTTTTTTTTAAACACGTTCCAACATTCAATTCTCGATTTTTTTTTCAAAATTTAGGTTCATTTTCTTAAAAACATCTCAAGAATGTATGAAAATTTGTTGGACTATTTCAGATGCGAATTGCGAGCTGCACAATTCCCGCAAATCGACAACGACGATGAGGACACGCCAAGGGACACAGCGGATTACACCTTAACTAACGCATGAAATAATTTGAAAAAATTACCAGAGATGTATGAAAATATGAATAAATTATTGTCAGAGTTGCGCAAATTTCCGTTTTTTTTTTCACAATAAAAAAAAATACAAAAAATCATCTAATATTCGGTCTGCTAAAGTGGTTGCTCATCTTAATTACGTAATTATTTAGTGTATTGTTTATTCAAGGTTTCTTTCGAGCGATAAAGAAAAAAAACTCATTTTTTAACGCAAGTAAACGTTAGGCAATAAGTGCCAGGCACTTTTTTGACTAACGGTTCATTAAACAAAAGCCCTTAATTTGAGCATGAATATTCACCGGTCGCACTATAGCAGACAAGAACGAAAAAAATCCGGAGCTTCACTTTTTATTATATTCACAGCCTTTTTCTTCTAATTAATTCGTCTTTGAATGAAGAAAGGTGGTTGTCGTTCAAAAAAAATTCTTTTACGAGCTTAATTAACACTTTTCCAAAAGTTCATCGTTTGAGAATGGACTACTGAAGTAGAATGTGGATTCCGGTTGCTTTGTTTATTTATTTTTTTTTTTATCGCTCGATCTTTTTATATCAGGGGGATGATTTCGATAGGTCTGACTCACCGAATTTTCCCGGGTGAGTTTCGCAACGCCAGGAAACGAGAAGAACGGAAGAGAACACATGGAAAAAAAAGAGGATGACTGAGCAGGCGAGACATTCGGAAAAGTTGCAGGAAGAAATTGCCTGATGTCACCCAGCCACCCTCGTCTCGCACCATTTATATATACATATATATATATATATATATATATAAATAAGCGTATATATATGCAGAGAGTGAATGCGTTATATATTCGATGGAGCGATAAATTATGTTGGAAAGACGAAACGCATGCGTCGACGACCTCAAAGCCCTCCTGCTCTCTCACTCGCTCTTCCTTCGAAGCTTTTCTCTCCACATTTGTGCCTGACTGGAAAAACTATCGCGTTCATCTTTTTCACCGGTGATAAAAGCTTCGAATATACATCTTCTTAAAAGACTTATTCCACATTCTAAAAAAAACACGAAATGCCACCGGGACAAATGGATTGTTTTGAGAAAAACTTAAAAAAAAAATAGGCAGACGAATAATTTATTACTGGGACAAGAAAATCGTATGCAGAATAAAAATAACTTTAAATATACCATTCTTTATGCACCTGATTAGAGGTAGAGTTTTTTTAATGGTTTGTCATATTTTATTCATTATAAATTTATGTTTGTTTGTGGAGAGGAATTGTTTTTTTTTTATTAATTTGGAGAGATTGGATCGGAGATTTTTCGAAAAGGTTATTTATCCTTTTTTTTCTCTCTTAAAAAGTTAACAAAGATTGTTAGATAAAATTATCGTTGTAGTTTCGATGCAGAGGAGCAGTGGAAAGAAACCGTTGAAGTTACGAGACCAAACGTAAATTCACTTTATCTGAGTAATTAATGGTTTTGGGCCAATAACTATATATATATATAGCTCGTCGGAATTGTAAGGATGAACATGGTACTACAACGCCCACCTACGCTTCTGTACAGCTAGATTACCGGGAATAATGATTGCTATATATCCACATATATATATATATATATATAAATATCTGTACATAATTTCCAACCCCTGTTAAGTCTCCATACGAACCCTCTCGTAAAAGTGTGTAGTCGCGATTACATTTTCTTTCTCCTTTCCTCCCACAGGTTCAAACTCTTAGAAAGTCTGGCACTCCAGTTTGGTAAACTAAGCAATGCTCGATTTGAATGTGAGGTGGAGTCACGTGATAAATTTTAATGAAGACATTAAAGGAGACTTTGTAATTGAACGATTTAATTTTTTGTTAAGATAAAAAAACCTCGTAAGACAATGGTATAAATAATAATAAAAGTTGTAACTAGTGATTGCGTTGCTAACAGAACTAAAATTAATTGGATTTTTCCTGAAAGGGTTTCTTTTTCTAGCTTTTCTTTTGTTTTCTACTTCGTTAGTCTTTTATGAAAGTTGGCAAGATGGTTAAGGGGATGGGTCAATCACCTAATCTCACCTCGAATTTTCGAAGTTGAAATTCTTCGATACGGTTTGACCGATTACAAAAAAGCTCTGTCAGCCCACGCAGAACGATAGCAAAAATGGGCTGACAGGGCCTTTTTGTAATCGGTCAAACCGTGTCGAAGAATTTCACTTTCGAAATTTGCAGCTATCTCTCTCGCACTCATGGCGGCTCAGTCGGTATGACTCCTAGCCTTAATTACCAAAGATCGAATAAGGCAGAACAGAGTGCAGAGTTCACGACTCCCACTCTTCTTTTTTTGTTTCGCTCTTTCTCTTTTGTTTCAATATTGCGAGAGAGAGAGAGAGAGAGAGAGAACAAAATGTGGGTGTTCTTAATCTCTTTGCTGAAAGCTTTGGGATAACGAGGTAGTGGAGAGTTATCCTCAAAATAATAAGAACGCGTGTAAAATTCGTCCTGAAATATTGCAAAAGAGCCCTGGAGCCTCGAACACAATGGACGACTACGTCGATAACTTTTTTGTACAAATAGCAAAACGATTATTCTTGGAGAATTTTACCCCTGTTCACTTCCACTCTCCGGTATTATCGTCCATCCATGCTTTGTTGAAGCCTCGTAATATTATTTCCGGTTACTGGGGAGTATCTCGGTGCGATGGAGTGGAGCTTGATTGAATGCCAAAATCTTTAGGCCATTCATCCGAGTCATCGTTATTCCCGTCAACCCTCGCATCCTCGTTGCGAATATACGTAAACTCATTCGCAAAAGACCTTTTGTTATTGTCGAAGGCGCTCTCGGTCTCCAAAATTTCCATTAGGGCACAAAATACTAAAACTATCGAGTGGAAGGAACAAACATTTCACAAATACAATCCTTGAATTACACTCGACTTGCCTTTTTCAACGTAATCAAATAATTACTTTTAAACTAATAAAAACTGAATGAAAATTTATTCGTATAATAAATATCAAAAAATAAGACTTTCAATTTTCAGTGTTATGAAATTAACGTTTTTGTGTTGAGTAATCATTGACTACGATCTCGAGAATAAGAATTCCTTGATTTTCTTCAGCTTTATAATATAAAACAATTAGTTTCTGATTTCCACAAATCAAAAATTGAATAATTTAATTTCTCCATAAATATAAATTAGCAACATGTTAAAAATCATTTTAAACTTGTGAAGAAAGATGAAATTGATTTGTTTAGCGTCACTAACGATTGATTAGAAATCGACTGATGTACCAATTCAATTATAATAAAGAATAATTTATGAAACTTGTCAACTCGGTAACATTTTTTTTCAATGAAGCAAAATCGTATCGATTATTTTAGTGACACTGTGATAAATGTGCATTCATCATGGTTTCAATAAAACGTGTGTAGTATGGTATATACACCATGAAGATAGTGTTAAGCTGCTAAGGTTTGCGTGCCAGTTATCATTACGTGCAATGATCAAAGATGGCGGAACTACCCTCGATCGTGGGGCCTAATGTACTGTTACATGTGTGACTATTCGTATGCACTATACACGACAAAGTCTCTTTGCAACGCGCGTGTAGCAAATTATAACTCAGGACGAGGGAAGATTACATTATATCTAAAAGAAAAGTGATAAGCGGTCTCAGACGTAAAACAACGGAATATTGAAGCAGACATGCAGGATTTGAACGTCCACTAATCCTGAATAAATTATAATATTGATATAAATAATTTAGCGACGTAAATGATGCATGAAACGATTAATTAACTAATTGTTATTTGCAAAGGAGTTATCAGTTTTTTTCGAGATAAATATACACCAAATTATATGCATAATGAACCGAAAATACAGACGCTTTTGTTTGGTGACGTAGTTTGTGTCAGACTCATTCATCGGTTCTTGTGAATCGGGGAAAAAGTTGGAATAGTGCCGAGACACTGGGAGAGGAATTGGTAGAAGATTGTCATATCGGTTGAGTGCTTCAACTGGTTCGTAAATTGAAATAGTCTTTTACCAATAATATATTCTCGTCATTTAATACAGAATATTTCTTCAATCTTTTTTTCACGTACAAAAGAGATAACTCGTTTGAAGAATAAATTGTTTGGTTAAAAAAAAAAATTGACGACAAGCGATCGTGATTAACCCCAGAACTCCACAACGGGGTAATTAGTTACCCCATGAAAATGTCAAATTTCCTTCCTGAATCAATTTTGTTAACCATTCCTTTTCTTTTATAGAGTTTTCACCATTAAATATTTACCGAATATGTCTTTATCATATACCATTCTCTTCGTTATCAAAAAACGAAGGGAATGGTATATAATTAAACCTTATTATCACATGCGAGGAACATTTTATGCTAAAGAGAAGATTGGGATAATTATTTAGCCCAGTGTAGGGTTTACGTTGGTTCTAGGGTTAATATTAACGATTTGCTTCAGTGAACCGTTGTACAAAGTTGCACAAATATGTTTACTTGGGATCTGCAATGAAATCTTTTACGGAACGATCGTAATTACGCAATAAAATGTATGACTCCGTTGAAAGATAGCTTCGTAATTTAGTGTTGAATAGACGTGATCTCGCATCTCATTCGAGGCGGAAAAAGATCGTGGCTGATATTGTAGCGTCATCAAGACTCGAGGCAACGCGGAGAAAACTCGACGACAGAAATAAATACGTATTGGACGAGACTCGGGCACGTGGATATACAGACGAAAAGATAGAAGGGAGAGAAAAAGAGAGAAAGAAAAAGAGAGGGACGAGGCTCGTGTTGTAAGAGGATTATACCAATTGAGGGATCTCCTTAATCCATCGTAGCATCATTTAGTCACTGTTGCAAACGATCTCCCCTTATTTATTTAACCACTTTAAATATTCGATTAAAAATCCCTCCACTTCCTTCTCGTTACGAGTACTCTCAACTTTTCAACACTTCCGCGAAGTATTTTTCTCCCAATAATTATCCAATCCCAAGAATTTCTAATTAAATTCGTTTAGTCGTTAAGAATGTAATACCGAAGTGCATTTTTCAATCAAATTAAATGCATCGGAGCTTTATTCCTAATCCTTCGTTTCTAATTAAGGTAAACTCTCCGTTACAATCATAGAATCCTCGTTCTCTTAAATATCCTGGACATCAGCTAATTTCTCATAAAAGGCATTACCATCAAATTACACAAAACACTGACTTATTTTTTTCGTTAATTCTTTTTCTCCTCCGATTCTTCGAGGATCACTGCAGATGTACATAATTTACAATAATGTAAATTTATGTACATAATTTTAATGCTAATTGTGTGCCATCGTACACAAGATTTTTTTAAGCCTCCTTTTCATTCAATTCGACTACTTAAATTTCGACTACTTCAATTGACAATATAACTTTTGTGCAATATTATTGTCGCAATATTATTGACAGAAAAAACCAAAATTACTTAAAAAAATGATTGAAAAATAGTCTTTAGAGAAATTTAATACTTGTAATAATCATTTCATTAAGTTAGTAACTATTTTTTCACAGTGTTACCATTATTGGTGCGCAAGAAATATATTGTCTTCGCTCGTCAAGGACTTCGATATTTTTTTTTTTTTTTTTTTTTTTTTTTTCAATCGATCAGAGACGCGAACAAGCCTGATATGACTTTTATCATTGCTTTTATCTCAACTATATTCTAAATTCTAATTAGGTATATAACAACGACAAATACGTATCGAGGATCCGACAGGAGAAAAGTTTCGAGCTGAGATGTAGCCACGGATCGATGTTCTAATTGAATTAGAATAGAGGGTGATGACAAGGGTGGATGTTGTTGGTTTTTGCTATTGACTGAAAACCAATACCGCGAGGCGATTGTACACGTAAAGGGGGTGCGGTACACGTATATACAAATATACATACGCGCATGTATGGTGACGGCGGGCCAAAGGTGAGAAAATGAAATCGACGCCAGTGTTCTCCCGGCCACGTATCGACCAAATTTTGAACAAGTTAACAATAATTATTAACTAAAATCGGCATTTTACAAAAATCGTTGTCAATGGTTTTATTTTTCTTTGAAAATAGAAACAATAAAATAAAAGTAATTAACATAATTTTGTTTTAGTACATTTTTAACATTTTTAAACCGGAAACGATATTGCGAGTTTACAAAAAAAATCGTAAATGAAATCATATTCAATTAATTTGTTATTTTTTAATATCTTTCGTAATGGATTTTTATGAAATCGTAAGGATTCGTCAAAGGAATAAAATGAAAGTATGAAAATATATGAAAATTTATTTCGTACTAAGGTCCATTTTTATTTGCATCAGCTGGAAAGATCGAGGATTCAGTGAGATCTTAAAAATCAGAAATTAAAAAATAATTAGCCGATAGTGAGTCTCGTTAGGAAGTTGAATAGAGAGAAGAAAGAGCAACATCCCCTCTTAAAAAGTATTCTATGGCGTCCCATAGGTGAACTAAAGGGCTCTGTTGGATGTAGGAAACGTGGGGGCTGCGACTTGGCCCGGTCGTGGTGGTGGTGGTGCACGTTTCCGGGGTGTGCGCAAGCGCGGAAAATTGTTTGATAACGCGGCTTGCGGGTGTCCCGACGGAGACGTTTTAGTGCCGGCCGTAACACCGTGGCGTCGCGACGCTGAATCGACGATCCTCGATATCACGATTTGACAGACTTGTCAACACGCGGCTTTGCGATCAAAACATTACAAATTTTATTCGTCAATAACAATTTGAAAAAAAAAAAAAAAAAAAAAATAACACATTAACGATTAATCCGTATAATGAATAAAAAATGAAAAAACTTTCGTTAAAAAAACAATTTTAATTAAAATTGATAAAAGAAAAAATCGTTCGGTTTGTTTGTTATTATATCGAGAGTAAATTGTTTGTGCGTATCGTTAAATTGTCGAATTAGTCAACTATTTTTTAAATACTACAAATAATTAACTTTAAGTGCAAAAAAAAGTTTGTTCGTTCCTCAAAATTTGTTTATTGTTTCTGTATTTCGTTACTTAAGCAATATATCATTGTTGATAACCAAATAATTTTAGGCACGCGAGTGATGATAAATTGAAAATAAAATAGCTCAATGGAAAAAAAAACTTTGGAGTTTGTAGGATCGATCGTGTGGGTATGTTCGATACGATTCGTAGGTGAGGAAAGGTGAAGGATGTCGTTGAGTCTAATGAGCGAAGAGAGCATGAAGAAACCACGTGTGAAATCGTTCGAACATTAATTAAAAAATAAAAAAAAATACAAAGAAAATAAAAAAGAGAGAAAAAGCTTACCAAACGCTTAACGCGTTCGAAATTTGCATTCGATGGCCGGTAACCGGCGAATGAGTTCAATGACTCAACTCTGACTGTACGATTGTTGCCAATTTCTCAAAACCCATACGAGAAAAAAGAAAAAAGAACAGGAACGTGTAACTTTTTGTTCACTTCCAATTCTTGTATTCTTGATCGAGAGAATTTTTTTTATTTTTAAAATGGGAAACTCCGGAACACCAAGAGCTTCGGCTCCCATCGAATTGGCTCTTCTTCTTCTTCTCTCCACTGCATTTGCATCAGGTT
Source organism: Rhimphoctona megacephalus (assembly GCA_963989365.1). Taxonomy (NCBI): domain Eukaryota; kingdom Metazoa; phylum Arthropoda; class Insecta; order Hymenoptera; family Ichneumonidae; genus Rhimphoctona; species Rhimphoctona megacephalus. The sequence continues at coordinate 21,499,602 of OZ022422.1, forward strand.
AGATCAAACAGTATATTACATATTTATATATAGCGAAAAGAAAAAAGAAAAAGAAAAAGAAAAAGAAAAAAAAATAACGAAAAAGATCGATCAGTCGAGAATCGAGTATCCTAAAATATCTTATATAGCTCTACTATTGTGTTTGGGTTTGAGTATATGTACATATTATGTATAATGCATAGAGGAGATGCATAATAATGTAGTAGTCGTAAAAGTCACCGGGTCGAACACAACGGACAACCACGAAACTACTCGTATCGTGCAATTAGTACTCTCAGACTTGGGGTAATCAGAGTCCCCTGTTGAGCCAACTACCAATGATACCGAATCTACGATTTGATAAGTAGACTGTCGTTTATGATTGAATAATTATAGCAAAACCAGTCGTCGTTAATACGAAAACAATTTTTCATTTTTTTGTGTGTTTATTTTTTCCAATTTATATGTCAGTGTTTATAATATAAACAATACGTCTGTTATTTTGAGAAAATCATCAAATTTCTGTAGTTTTTTAACTAAAATAGAGGAAATAAATTTATTGTGATTTAAATTTGCAAAAATAATTTTCTCATTCGTCCAAAATGGAGAGAATTGTTATTCTCCAGTTTTTTCCACTTTACCATTTCGTTGAAATAAAATTTATTATCTTTCAGGAATAAGACCGATGTTTTATAGTAAAGTTAACTTTATTGAACTGTTTAAAACATTTACGTGAAACGTAGAGAAAATTTTGCCAGCTTTTGGATCTGCAGGGGAAAAATTTCAAAGTATCGTAAATTTCGAACTTTTTCTTAAGTGACCCGTGTTGGCCCCTTCATCCCGGAAACTTTATAGTATTGCACCAGAGCGGTCAAGAGTGTAGAGAGCACTATACTGCACTATAGTGTATGCAGGTGCGATACATTCGTCCCCTTTTTTTCGCTGCTTCTTTCTCTCGATCTCACTCGACCCTGCTGAATGTATTCGTCTACCCGAACAGCGATAGAGTGTAATTTATTCTACGAGTCAGTTGAGAATCAGAAAAGAAAAATTAAATCACTTTGAATTTACGGAATGGATTTTAACCTGGTATACTTGATTCCTTAGGTCATTTGTTTTCTGGTCTCACCATTTTATCCACATTTAAGGTATTCCTTTCGCGGAGGGCCGTATTTTTTGGGCGCATAAGCAGGGCCCTTCACATTTGTTCATAAATTAGGCTGCATTTTGTTTAAAAAAGTTATAACCAAATATTAGTCTGAACTGTAAACATAAATCGAAAATTTTAGCTTAATTATGTAAATTATGAAACTTTTTGATATTTTTTGGAGAGCTGCAAATATCAACAACTGCACTGTCAAAGGGAGAAGCTGGACTTATTGTATTTGGTTAAAAAAAATAGTGAAATATGAGTGAAAATACGTATAAAGTATGCAGTGACACTAGTAAAAATGTGAGCCGAATTGTAACGGGCAAAAACAAGAATAGCATTAAAATATTATAAAAACTGCCGAAGATAACATAACCTCTTGAACGTCATGGCTACGAAAAATCGTCTGCTGATCACATTCTTTCAAGTTCTATCGTGAATATTTTTTTCAAACGTCCGGTGACTCTCTGTTTTTATCGTTGCTACGGAATCTTTAGAATTTAATTTACCATAAGACAGTTTATATCAAACATCTATCATTATTTAATATATGAATTATTAAATAGAAATGTGAGCAACAGGTCATCTCCATAAAGTGTCGTGTAAATTAAACGATTTTCAATGTTATAATTCTTTTCTAAATGTTCGGTAACCTGGCTCGATATTTTTCCAGTGGACTGGGATGTGTTTTTACTTTTATGTACAAAAAAATCTGTTAATTGTCAAATATTCGAGTTCATGAAAGGAATACCTTAAATGTGCCAAAATGCATTAATAATTTTTATATTTATTGTACGAAAAAGTACAAAAAATATTGCAAGTTGACAAAAAACATACAAGAGTTACAATTAATTAGATCAATTGCTAATAATTTTTGGAACGTTCGAATAATTTTTCAAAATCGTAGCCAAAATGTTGAAAAAAATGGACTGGTCATAACAACTCGAAATTCATTTCTGTTTCAGTTTTTTTTTTAATCTGTCGTTCCTTGATAAATTATTATGAAATACTTTCAATGTAGAAATATCTGATTTTTGATATTCCTGTAGAAATAAATCCAAAAATGTATTTCACGTTGGCTGTGCGGGGAAGTAACAGATCCACGATAAAGATAATGATGTACACGTAGGGAATTCAGATACACACGCGACACGCGCAATATGGCGGACCGAATGCAGCACTCAGCAGTAATTAATTAAGTCGTAGGTCGCGAGAGCACGCGCAATGTCGCGCAACTGTCATTAAGTGTAGTATTATTAATGAAATCAGTTAAATCGGGTTAATCCGTGGTAAGAAAAAAATGGTGATACGTTTTGGAATTTTTAAATATTTATCGAACTCCGATATTGTTTATAAAGCCACATTTTATCGCAAATTTACACGTAATTAATTTCTATACATAAATAAAAAGAAAGGGTGCATATATATATATATAATTATATAACAGAGGTATATATAAGCAACAGGTTATCACTACACAAAGTTTACAACGAATATAGAACGCTATATTGCACAGGTGGTGACGCCAGATTTTTTTTTCTCTACCGTTATACCCCCGAGTATTTTCGCGCGAGATTAAACATAAAAATATACACATGTATATAATTTACAGGCGTTGTAACCGCTGTTATCGACAACGTTTCCCCACGACGATAAAGCGAAACAACGTATTCAAAAACGATTTTTGTAGTTAAAAAAATTTACGGTATTTTATCGCAGGCTACAAGTTTTATTAAAATACTAAATTTTATGCCACTAGAGAGTTAAATACGATTGATAACAAATGATTAATTAATCGAAACTTGACTAAACGTTACTTTGATTAAAGAAGGATTTAAACACAGCCAAAATGAGCTTGGAATTTTGAAAACGCTTAGACCATGAAATTCTGAAGAAAAAATTTCTAAATAATTTTTCTCTACGATGAATCGTTGATGAAATATTAATCGTTTATTGGATAACCAATCTGATGCGTGGAGAAAATACAGTGAGTGGGGGAAGAACCCGCCCATTCTTCTTCGTCGGAAGGTCCCGCGAATCGCTCGACGCTTGCAACGCCCAGAGCTTCTTATCGGAACAGCGGATTGGCTGTCTCTAATTTATTGATATCTCTTGAACGCCGCGGCCGAGAAAAATATTTTTAAGGACTTTTATCTTCGGAATTTTGTGACCGAACGACTGAACTCTTTTTGAAGCAGCCTGTATTGTTGGATGGTGGCACGTGTAACTCAATAAACAGAGAATATGGAAGTACACGTTGGTAGAATTGGATAATAGGACCACTAGCTTAATTAGTAGCAGCCTCTTGTCCTCTCGTTTGTCGATTGGCTTATCCTGTCTTAGGTGAGAGAGATATAGGGTGAGAGGGATGGCTTCGATAATACAGGGTCTATATTATACAGAGACGAACTGTGGGTTCTTGTCGCGTAGAATTTAATTCCCTGGAGGCAAATCCACATAGAGAACACAGCTGCATCACGGATGTTACACCAGGGTATTATTACGAGCCTGCTGAAGATATGCCGATTTCTATAATCTTCACAATGTGAGTTGTCCTTTATCGACACATTAATTTAATACACGCGAATAATTTTTTCAACTGACTGCATTATATATTTACATGTATTCAAATAAATTACGAAAATGAAACAACGAATTTGACGTTTATTTAATTTTATATTTAATTTTATAAATTAAATTAAAATAATAAAATAAATAAAAAATAAAATTAAATAATAAAATAAATAAAAATAATAATTTTAATGACGTTTATTTAATTTTTGCATACTTTCGAAGCTTGTCAAATGAATTCCAATTTACGTAATGAAATACTAATGGTGTTTTGTCAATAATTGTGTTTGAATTTTAAATAAATTAAATTTTTCAAAACATCGAAGAACTTATGCTTGTATTTTATTTGACACCAAATTTTTTTTATCCTGATAAAGTTCTGGACTAATAAATGCGCTTTAATTATTGTATCTTATCTGGGACAATCGAACGCTTTGAATAGCTTTAATTCCACTACTTCGATTTGACTTGCGTTCATTTTTGACCGTGATAAAAAAAAAAAATTCTGTGCAAATGATCAAACGTAAAAAAAACGACGGTCAGAAAGATTACATTTGCAAAATGATGCTAAAAAAAGCAATTTGTAATCTCTTGTCCAACGATATGAGAAAAAATTGGAAAATGTATTGAGCGTACACAATGTGGCTATAAAGATAATCACCTCGTTTGCCGCTCTCATACTCCAGCACTTTCTCGCCTCTGCGAACAAAAGAGACCCTTTCGATCTCTTTGGAACCCTCGGCTCTAGCAAAATCATTTCTTTTTGTCCCTTTTTCTCCGCTTTTACTTTCTACCAAACAAATTATCACACGAGCACATACGTTCCTACGTGGAAAAAGCTCAAAAAGTCCTTTGTGTCTTCGCTACTCATCAGGCACGTCGTTGCCGATTTTTGAGAATCGCGAGAAAAACGCATTGTTTCGGACGGCATCGCAAAGGGCGGTGAGCTTTTTGCCGCAAGCGTCTCTAATATATCTCGCTATAGTAAGTCACGTTATTCCTATAGGTTTTTTCGTGCAAAGGGAAAAGTATTTTGAAAATATTCAATGACAGAAAATATTGAAAAATCGGGATGAACAATAATTTATTATGATCCTCATTTTATTCAATTATCGAACATTCTTTATTAAAGCAATTTCGTATTGACCACTTCTCTGGTCAATACGAAAAACGAAGTAATTTAAATGTAGCTAAATACTTCTTAAGCTACATTTAAATGGGCTTGAAAAATGATAAAAATGGAAATATCGATGATGAAAAAAAAAATTGCCAAAATTATTAGCAAATACAAATATTTTTAAAAGAGGGAAAAAAATGATTGGCTAAAAACTCGATGCTTTTCACACTCACGTGGAATATCTCGTGCACAACACACTGTTTCGGTAGCCTTCGGCGTTTTTGCCAGCTTCCCTTTTTTCTCTCGCACCTTTTTTTATGAAAGCAAAAGGCGTCCCGCAGCTTGTGCTGTTGGGAAGTCGTTAAGGCGCGTTTATATGACATTGAAGTTTTTCTCGTTTATGCACATCCGCGACAATTTTGCGGCATAATACGCCCAAGGGTTGCTGGAGTTTCGCAAGAATATTACCACCGCAGACGAGCGTTGACGAACTCTTGTCGTAAAAATAATAAGAACAACTCTTTTATTCAACTACGAAAGATCTCGTTTTACGTTTGCATGTGATGGAAAAAAAAATAATTTAAAGACTATAAAAATACTTTATTTTCATTTAGTTTGAATGCAACGTTACAAAAATAATGAAATTTATCATTATTTTTATTATTCAACAATGTTTCGTGTAAGTTATTTTTTTATAAAAACTTTATTAGCATTTTTTGCTCATAGCGATAAAATTAATAATTAAACGAAACTAAATTTCCTTTAATAATTGAAAATTGTATTTTTTTTCTTCAAATTTCAAAGAAATCAGTAAATATGCAATTCCAAAGCTTTTTCGTTGCCACGTATTTATAAATGACTTTTTGAAATCATCCTCTGGCGATTATAGCTCAGTAAACTTGACTGACCAAAGTAGTTTTCTCTTCATCACTTCTTTATTCCCCTTTTTCACACATTTATTGCCGTTTTCAACTTCTTTCTCCACTTGCTCTTTTCTCACTAGAGTCCCCTTTTATATATGCGAGTTTATATAGTAACTGGAACCGATGGAGTTTTCGCCCTTGCTATTTTCTCATTCGCGATCGAACCGTCAAGGGGTGAGATCGTCTTATTGCTCGTGTCACGCTATCCACGCCTTCACAACGGCTCGATCTTTTCTCTCCTTCCCACGGGGTGCAACAACTCCTGGATCAACGAACGTTTAAACTATACGCAATTTGGTCGAACATTATTTTTAGAATTTGGCCACGAACAGAAGGAAAAAATTCCTCAATTAATTCACATGACCAATGATTTTTCGTTTATTTAGAAGTCTTGTTAAAATTTCTTAAGGGGACAGTCTGCCATTTTTTTTTTTTTTTTCAAAAAATCGTTTTTCTGACAAGTACAGATTTGTGTAGTAGATATTTGTAGAATTACTATAGAAAGTTTCATTTATGCCGGAAAGACTGAGAACACGTAGAAATACGCATAGCAAGACGAGGCTCTCAGATGCGCCTAGGCGCTTGGCGCATCTTTAAACGCGTTTTTCTCGAAACAACGTTTTTTGACCTGGCTGACATTCTAGAAAAAAAAGTTTTGCACCTATCGAGCTGAAATTGGGTACACTTATGCTATACATGTATAGCTTCCGTTTGGCCTAGAATTATAAATTTTTATTAATATTTAGTCGATTGTTTAAACAATTAAAGTTGAAAAAAAGGTGAAAAATTTCAAAAGTCCGCCATTCAAAAGTTCATTTCAAAAGTCCAGCCAGATTTTAACAGAGCTAACTTCAGGCTGCCGTACCAGCGAGATTTACAGTGAAAAAAAAACATTTGTTGTATTACTTTTATGTCTACTTTCTTGTATTAAAAGTAGATATAAATAAATCAAGTTTACTATGAGAAAAAAATGTATTAACGAAATCATTGAAAATGGCAGACTGTTCCCTTAATCGGAGATAATTTTTTTATGAAAATTAAATGAAATTAATTATATTGCCATTATTATTGTAATTGTTTATTCTTGGATTTTTTTATAAACGAGAAATTGATTAAAATTTCAAATAAAAGAAGCGAAATTTTGAAATTTTTCTTTCACTTCGAATAAATCCTAATTCAGTTGGAAGTTTTTTTTCTAAAATTATATCTTGTCTGTAATTTGCTCGAATGGATTTCCAGTTTATTCAAAGGGTTGAAAAAGTGGATGAAAATAATGTTCGATTTCGATTCGTAAATTATAACCAATTTTAGAAATTTTGTTTCATATAGAAAATATGAATAAAAAAAAAAGAAAATGATTGAAAATTACTCAATCGACGTTGCTGAAGTATTTGAAAATTTTGTTAAATCGCCCAACGGCATGTCAAATTGTTTGATTTTCATGATGGTAAATCTACCCTCGAAAACGAGTCTAAAATGTCTCAAATATAGATTCACCGACAGGATTGATGTGCTACATACAAACGTACTATACATCGAGTGGCTACATATCCACTATCATCATAATTCATCAGAAAAATGATCGGGTTAACTGCTGTACAACACGCGATTATTTATTTTTTTCTCTTTCTTTCCCCTTAGACAGGATTCTCGGTGCGACTGTATCGAGAATGTGCGAAAAAACGTTCCAACTTTCCTGGTATTGAATATGTGGGAGGGAGAAAAAAATCAACAATGGAGGATTGGACGAAAAAGGGGGTAGAAACAAAGGGTAAAATTGGCTTTACCCGCGTCGGAGGTTGATGAAAAAGTTGACAGTCTTTCTAGGGAATTTCTAATTACTTTATTATTATTATTTTTCATTCAAAAACTACAAAACAACTTTCCATAAATTTTTCTATTTTATTTATTCGACTCACCCTAACACCGGAATTACATTTCATCCAATAATCCCACCTAATTAATTCCATAAATACAAAACTTCAATCCATTGGACAGGCGGATAAAAAATCGTAATTTATTTTCTCGCAAACTGTGCCCATCATCGAATGACGTTGTTGGAGAACGTCACGAGAGTTACGCGGTTAAATATGGCATTTTACCGAATGCTCATCAAGACCGCGTGGGTGTCAGAGAGCTACGGTCGATCTTCTGTTGTGTGAACAATCGAAAAAGCACAAGGCCACAACGCTACTCAAGGAAGGTAAAGTGAGAGAGAAAGAGACAGAAAAATACAAACCCACACACACACACATGAGTATATCAATACCGAAAAAAAATCATCTACCCTATCAATGAGGATATCGATGTGAAGAGATAACTTATCGTACGAATAGAGAGACATTGATGTAGGATGTTGGAGGGTGGGAGGAAAGAATAATGGCTGTATCGATGACAGCAGCCAAAAACTAATCTTGAGCTATCGTTTCGTTCCAGTTACATTTATATATCAATAAAATCATGATAATAACAATAAAATCATTATTGTGCATAGCTGTGTGAAGCACCCACCCACTTTGTATTTTACATAGGCCAAGTATACACTCGTAAATATATAAATGTGTAGATATGTTAATAAAACTGAGGGTCTATGATACATGAAGTTATTCAAATTGACAACGTACTTTATGTCCCTTTTGGAAAGGACATAGTGTGTCGATTCGTGAGTCGTGTGTGCTCCAGGTGACGATAAAATCGTGAACGAGGGTAAAAGGGTCAGTAACCGATTGCGCGAGGCTTTCCAGATGTTGGAGACCACGACGCATGTAACCCCCCGATAACCAATGCCAGATTCATATATGAAAGGGAACATTGTTGTTTTTTTTATTTCTTTTTTCACTTCATATCCCTTGAAATTGATTACTCGAGACTCGAGGTTTGATAAGGTGGCTGGAACGACGGTGTTCCGATTTTTGGAATAAGGCGTGTGAAATGTGGAAAGGTAAAAAAAAAAATTTCGTCATTTTTTGAAAGTGTAAGAAAGTGCTGATTTTTTTTAAATTCTTTTGAAGTTTATTTAAACAATCGATGAGAAAAAAAAGTCGGGAATTTTTTGTGCTATTCTTATTATTCTGGAAATTTGTTGATCACGAATCATGCGATCTTCAAGTGACGCTATTATGGCTGAAGCTTTTCTTTTTCGAGCGGTAAAATTTCAAGGACGTGAAAAGTCCTTGCGAGTAAAAAAACTCTGCAAGGTTTGAGTAAAAGTGACACGTACTTTTTTGGATTATTAAGATGAATGGGTCTTTCATTTGGTGTGTACTACTCATATCTCTGTATCACAATAAACGTTGGGTGGCAGGACTTACAGTAGTAGTAGTAAAAAAAAAGGTCCAAGACACGATACGACAGAAAGCGAGACGAAGAAGAGAGAGAGGGGAGAGAAAAAATGAGAAAGAAAGAACAAGAGAGACACAGCGTAAAAAAGAGAGAGAGAGAGAGAGAGAGAAAAAAGAACGTTCAGGCCAAAGGGAGAACGCTGTGAAAAGATATCGATTGGAGGATGTGGTCTTGGGAGGAAATATATATACTGTCTGAATGGTCTAGTCTGTTAAAAAAATAACTCGTTGCTCAGATATTTTTTCGCTCGCTGCAGTTCTCGTATCGCTTATCGAAAAAAAACACACACACACACATTTATATATATATATATATATATATATATACACACATATGAATGCAGCAGCTGTGTGTTATATTGACGATCGTGAAAATCGAGAGGACCTAAACCTCTGCAAATATCCCGAGCCGCATATGAGCCGCTTTTGTCATCGAACAAAAAAAAAGTTCTTCGATTACCGAAAGAATGATAAATTTTTTTTTTTTTTTTCGGTATTCTATCCTCCGGCTATTGGACACGATTTTTGACTAGAGAGGATTAGAACTGGTAATACTTTTTGTCGTTATTTATTGACACAATGTCAAAATGTAGAAATGAAAAGTTTCAAATGATCATTTTTATATATTTGTTGTACAAATTGGTTGTAATTTTTCTACAATTCGACGAATTGTTTGAGCTCACGCTTTTGACCTATATCAAATCTATCAATTAGTGTCAATGAAGCTTTTAAATCATTTTGAGTATTCTGGATTCTGTGTAAAGGATTATGGGGGAATTATACAACGAATTCAAGAGATGATCGTTGGAAAGCTCCGCTTTCCATTTAGCAGCTCAACTGCTAAATGTTCCCAACGTAAAATATATTTTACACTTAAAACACTTTGAATACTAAATTACTAGTAGCTATTGAAATATTTAAAAAATCTGAATTTCTGATCAATCTATGAATATTATAAATCGTTAATTAACGTGAATTCATTTGCTGCACTGAATTCCGCGAATCTATCAAGAGTCTCGGTTTCAACGTCGAAAACAAAAATATTCCGTTCGTCGTACCCATTTTTGGCAATATAAAAAATTAAAAATCCGTCATATATACTCAGAGAATGAAAAAGAATAAAGGAACTTGATAAAATCTCAAATTCAATATTTTTCTTTTGAAGTATATTTTAAATATTGAATCGACGTAGGTTAAGGAATTGAAAATATAATCCTCGTACAAAATTTGTTAAATTTCTAACAAATTAACGGGAAAAACCAATTTAGGAGGCCAAAATTTCGGTGTTTGTCGTGAATTTTTTATAACAGGGAAGGAATAGTCAGAATTTGTTTAAACTTGGAGGATATTTTATTCATGTTTTGAAGTACACTTTGTAATTTTTTCAAGTCATTTCCGCTGGAAATAGTGGAGTTAGAAGCTGCTGTCCATGGACGATATTTTTCCAACCGGTAGGCATTCTAACTCAAAAAGTTATTGGCCAATCGTTCTGAAAATTTGTGTGAATATTCTTTATTGAATTACAATCTATATGAACCTAATTCTGGGATGATATTATTGTTAAAAATATTTTTTTTAATGCAAAAAAGGTGAAAAAACATGGTATAAAAACATGACATTGCGTTCAAAGACCTCAAAAACATGCAATTTTCAACTTTTTTTTATCACAATTAGGTTAATATTCTTAGGAAACATGTTGTTAACGAAAAAAGATAATTGTAATGATTACAGATAAAAATTGTGACTTCAGGAATGCCCACCAGCAAAAAACTCGGTTGGCGATCGTTCATGGACAGCAGCTTCTAACTCCACTATTTCCGGCGGAAATGACTTGGAAAAATTACAAAGTATACCTCAAAACATGAATAAAATATCCTCCAAGTTTAAACAAATTCTGATTGTTCCTTCCCTGTTAAAAAAATTCACGAAAAACACCAAAATTTCGGCCTCCTAAAGTGGTTTCTCCCGTTAAAGTGGATTGGGCTATAATAAAGTACAAACGAGTTTCGAGAAAAATTAGAAACGAGCGAGTGCACCGATTACGTGTTCACCCATGCGTATATATCTATTTATTCAAATATATATACGTATATGTATAATATATGCACATATACTGATAATATGCTTGCATAATAAATATATGCATTTGTTATACAAGGCAGACTGGTCTGGTTCTGGTGGGTCGGGATCTCGCGATCTTTTAGCGGCTTGTATATATTTTTCATTTCGTACAATCTTAATGCCGGCAATTAAGCAAACTGAACCCGGTAGACTCAAAACTCGCTCCATCTCTGAGAGCCCATTAACGAAGTCTCTCCGGACTGTTATCCTCCGCACCTTTATATTTTCTACACTAGTGAAACTCTCTTCCCCCGAGGTTACTTTTTATTTTCTTTTTTTCAACATATATATATATATATATATATATATATATATATATATATATATATATATATACGACTACATAGTGATGATATTTGCTTCTCCGACTGTGGCGAGCGTTCAACCGAGGTGAATATTGTATGCACAAGCTCGGACTCTCTGTTGCTGAAATAAATTATTTCCGTGCGTTTTCTCGACTTCCCTTCCCTCACCCTCTATTTTTCTTTGAAGAGATCCCGTAAAAGCTTTGAGACGGTATTTCAAAGACCTTCGAAATCCCGGCGTTATACGAATACTTTTAATATAATTTGCAAACCGTCACTAAGGTGTAAACGAGCTAAAAATCGAATGTTGACTTGAAGACGCAATCAATTTGAATTTCAAACAAGATGTCATCGTTCCTTTTTCGAAAAAATGTATGTTCTTTGAGAAACAAAGAATATAAATTTATGAACTGGAATTGAGTCGTAAATTTGGGGTTGTGTAATTGTGCAACTTCGTTGAACCGTATTTAACAGGCTAATTTTCTCGTCGTTCGAACGGACCACACATTGTGTAATCAAAAAGGAATAACAATCATTTCATTGTGTTTTATATCTTTGTAGCCATATTAAATTGTTGAAAAAATCTATGAAATGAGATATAACTAATAAAAATGTTGTTTGTTTCATATCGACTTGATACTACGAGCTTAATGACTTACTTTCTACGAGAAATGGCTGATTGAAAATTCTTATCCAAAAAATCAGTAATACGCCTGCCTTTCGCCCTATGACAAATGAGCTTTTTGAACTTAAAATCCCCAGAAAATATCTAGATTTATTCGACGATTGTAATTCATTAAAATAACTTGAAGGGAATCATTGGTAGAAAAGGGCGGGAGACTTTCCCTTCGCTTAGAATGCAACTTTAGAGGTACCAGCAGTGTACGTGAATTGATAGCGAGCTGCGTGAGTTTCGTGACTATTAATGTACGTGACACGATAAACGGGGGTGGTTTCGTGATGTAGAAAAGCTCGTGTCCTGGGTTAGCCGGGCACATATCGATTGTTAAGGTGTATACTTAGTGCTTGTACCGAGAAAATACATACCCATCGGTATTTTATTTTTAAACGAAATACTCGTAGACAGAACGTTTGTACTACTGTTCGAACTAATCATTTCTAGGTAGCATGCAAATTCTGTTGGATGGCCTTAACCTTGGTCAAAAGGTTGCGCTAACTTGGGTCTCTGGCTTTACGCTCGTATGAACCGTGCAAATATATATCTGTATACATATTTTTGCACCTAAATGTATATAACACAAATATTTGCACAAATCTCTTCAACGTCTATTTCCGAAACTCAAGACGGTTCGATCCAATCTCAGAACCGAATTTATATAGTCAGTGGCTAAACCCTCACAAAGCTCAAGAATATTTACCCATCATAACTCACCGAGTTACTTTTCCTGCTCTAGATTTCAATCATTCCAATATCAATATGTAAGAAAAGCGCACAATATGGTCGGCCCATGATCGAAAGCTCTCGTTTGACCTATCGCAAACTTGACGTTATTTGGTTGGAAATTTATTTCTTTATTTGAGAAGAAAAATATGGTCGATTATCGATTTTGCAATTGGAATTTGGAATAGCGCGATGCTATTTTTTTAAAATCGAGGGAATTGGAAAGTGGTTTCCGGGGGCCATTCTTTTTTTCTAACCAGCAATTTTTATTAGTTTTTCATCAACCTAGAAAATATTTAATATCAATATGTAAGACGAGCTTTTATTGCCAGTAGCTTAGACCGGATGATCGGTTAAGATATTGGTCAATGAAAATTTATTGTTGTGTTGGAAAAGGGAAACAGGAACGTAGAAAATGAACCAATGAGACCCTGTTATGGAAGAACGGAGCAGGTTCAAAATATTTGCAATTTAATATGCACGCAAAAAGCAAACATAAATAAGTGTAGTTAGTTCAAGTACCGTGCAGACATTATTATCATGCTTATCGGATTCCCTACGAAATAATAGTAACGACAAAGTTTCAAATGGTATTATAGTGTAAAGTTCAGTTTCTGCCTCCGGTTTCATAATTTTCAAGGGTTTTGGAATTCATTTAATAGGATTTCAAAATGAATGCATCAATATGGAATTTCCATTGCAAAATATTATTTTTTGGGAAATTGAAATAACGAGTAAAACAGGTACAGCAAAAATTCAGGTACAGCATTTGATTGAATTCAATATTGTTTAACATGCAGAAAAATATAATATGAATAAAAGATTCAAACATAACAACGTTTTATGAAAAAAATAATTATTTCATTTATTGCTTATTAATTATTCATGATTATCTATTTTAATTCAAACAGAATTCATTGAATTTCATTAAATTGTAAATCAATAAGTAAGAATTATATTTTTCGGCAGGATAAAAGAGGTTTCGTTTTAATCCTCGAATAAATCAGTGACCTTTCGAGCCTGAGTCGATATATGAGCATTATCACACTTATTTCAGGGTCATGTGAAAACTAAGAACATATGGATTAACTCGCGGCCTTGTCTCTGCCCAGCGTGTGTCCAAACGAACTGTTTATTTAGTGTACAAACCTCACACCGTTCAGTACGGAAATATCTGGCAGTGTTTGAACGTGATCTCGTATAGCTATAGATTATTTCTCGGTTTTATTCGAGAAAACTGTGGAGGAAATAAAGTTGAAACCTGATAAAATAAGAATAAAAATGGATGCAAAAAGGGTATCGACAAATTTATGAATAATCGATTCAAATCTTCCTGCCACTTCAACCCCCTTAACATTTGTAGCGCTATCCTTACTTCAACCCTCTCGAAATCGTCAATAAGTATGCAAACTTCCTCGAATTAAATCGGGACGTGTCTTCCATAATTCACCTGAGTCAGAAACGTGACGAGAATTCAACAATCTCGTTGAGATATCTCAATTTTAATTTATAACAAGGTTATGGATTAGATCCCCTCGAGATCCATTGCAACAAAACAATTGGAGACAGATTTAAAAATTAACTGTGCCGAATTTTTCGTCCTGAAAAGTCAGCAGTATTTGTGTATCTGCATATAAAAAGTGAAGTGAAATTCGGTGTCACTCGCGTCCAAAGTCGTAAAGTATTGACCATTTTACTGCTTGCATGTGCAGCTTTCGGTCGTCGATTGCTCGCAACAACCAGATCGTATAGTTGATCCATCAAAAACCATTTTTCACGAACGCGAAACGTCAGAAAACACGTTCTGCATACTCTACCACGGTTTGAAGAGTTTCATTTACTACAATTGTTTATGGCTTCCGGATGGATACCGTGTAGAGTTTCAGTGTATTGTCGACGTTTCGCAAACATTGCAGTTTGCATCATTAGGGTTGAAAGCTCCGATACTGAAGCTCCCTGGTCTCAGGGAGTCCTTATACACTGCGACCCCGATTTAAGGGACCCCGATTGATGAAGTTTCTCCGGCAATGCGCCGAATATCGATCGGTCTACGATCGGTCTACGCTCGGTGGGGGAAGCACCCGGCCCAAGCCGGCGTTGCTTCAGGTGCGCAGAGATGGAAAGACGAACCGTACGCAACCCCGATTTGTTGCAAGTGCGATGCGGAGCCGGTTCCGCTACTGTTCCTTAAATCGAGGTCTCATCATATACGCATCATCATCTCAGCCCTGATTGGAGCTCCCAGCCTTGATGATACAAACTGTAACGTTTGCGAAATGTCGGCAATACGCTGAAACTCTACATGGCATCCATCCGGAAGCCGGAACCTATTGAAGCAATAATGGCCGTGAGAGCCTCAAAACTAGTTTTATTTATTGGGTTTTCAGCTTGATTCCCGCTTCATATGAGATGGGGTAACTAGTATTATTTTGATAGAAGTAACACTAAAACTATACTGTGTTGAAGCATTGGACATAGCCTGCCATACTCAGTATTCGAGAGTGAATTCACTTGTACACACTACTTTTGTTATAATATCGAAAATGTCAGGTTTTGAACCAACGAAACAGCATATGCAGGTCCGCTTGCTTCAAGAAGCTTACGGTGAATATGCTCTATCTGAAACAACGCGCAGATATTGGTTTAGACGATTCAAAAGTGGAGATTTTGACTTTAAAGACAAAGAATTTAAAGACGAAAAAATTGAAGATGAAGAATTAGAGGTCTTACTCAATGAAGATCGATGTCAGACCCTTAAAGAATTGTCTGATACATTAAACATCACTGAAATGACTGTTGGCAAACGTTTACATAATCTTAGACTAGTTCAAAAAGCCAGAAATTGGTTACCACACTGTAAGAACAAGTGTGTTGTCGAAAACAACAGACTTGTGTGTTCTGTACTTAACGCCATAAGCAAACTGTAGATTTTCAACACACTTTAAAACGTGTAGAAAATGCCGACAAAGAATCTATAGTTTGCTTATGGCGTTAAGCACAGAACACACTTAAGGAAGTTGTATCGATATTTATATGACATCATACGAAAAATACATTATATTTGATTATTCCAAGTTAATGTATTGAAATTTGGCGTGAATCTTCTTGAACAGCATTTAATTATGTGTGAAAAATTTGGAGAGGTTTCACCGCCTGGTAATCGAGATATTCATTGTTGAAAATGTTGAACTGAAAAAGTTTAACATGGGCTCTTATGGAAGCTTTCAAAAAATTGCGAATTTCAACAATAAATATCTCAATTTTGAGACGATGAATCATCGGCATATTCCGCCAGAAGTTTAATACTGTCTTGAGCTTTCTATTTACAAAATTTTATTGTGTAAAGTTGGAAAATAATTTTTACATGAGAAACGATACAACCTCCTTAATGTGTGTTGGCAACAACACACTTGTTTTTACAGTGTACATCGATTAAACGAGAGACAACACGAAAAGCGAAAAACGATTTGTGAATTGCTGCTTGAACGATGCGAAAGGAAGTCATTTTTACATCGAATCGTGACTGGCGATGAGAAATGGGTTTATTATGAAAATCCCAAACGAAAAAAGGCATGGGTACTGCCAGGTGAACCAGGTCCATCAACGTCAAAACGCAGTATTCATGCTCAAAAGGTGATGTTGTGTTTTTGGTGGGATCAGGAAGGTATGGCGTACCACGAGTTGCTGAAATCGGGTGAAACGATCACAGCTGTTCGCTATAAACAACAATTAATGAAACTAAACCAGGAATTGAAAAAAAAAAGTGGCCTGAGTACGCCAAACGTCATAACGAACTAATTTTGTTCCATGACAATGCTCGGCCACATGAAACCTTAAAAAAGTATATAAAGGACATGAACTGGGAAGTCTTACCTCATCCGTCGTATTCTCCGGACATAGCACCGTCTGATTATCATTTGTTTCGAGCGATTCAGAATGATTTGTCATCACAGCATTTCAAGTCTTTTGAAGATATCAAAAAATGGATCGATGAATGGATTGCTTCAAAGAGCAACGATTTATATTGGCGTAGAATTCATTTGTTGCGTGAAAGATGAAAAATGTCGTAGCTTCTGAAGGACTTCGAGTAAAATAGAATGTACTGTAAACTATAAATAATTTTTTGTTTTATTTTATCGAAAAACAGCGAGAATTATGTTTAAAACCCATTACTATTTTGGTATTGTCAAATTAATATCATTACTAAATATTCAATTTCTTATTTTTATTTAATATTTTATTATTGATTATTTATATTTTTGTTTGTTCGTACAATTGTATAATGGTTGCAGTCAAAAAAATCTATGCGAAAAGTAATGATAAAAGACGCACGTTCAAAAAGAACTCTCGAATACTTTTTGATAAAAAATTCAATTAAACCTTTCTGCATAATGGCTTGAAAGGGAGCTGTGGCAATTCAGACCGACTTTGTATCCCTCTACGTTTTTAAACAACTAAATGCGAAACTTTTTTCTTCGTGATTTCTTCGAAGAGTAAACAATTTGCTAATTTTATGGATACTTGATGTATGATTTTTGTAAAAAATAGCAAGTAGACTACATCAAGTGAATGTTTTGTTTGGTTGTTCGTGAGTTTTATTGGGTTTATTTGAAAATTCAGGAATGCAGTCGTAATTGTAAACTTCATCGTTTTTAATCTTTGTTTAATTCATTTACCAAAAGGCTTGGTCATTTTTAATGAATCATTTTAACCCCCAATTAGATATTTTCTCGTATTAACTAATTAATTGTTTTAGGTAAGGGATAATCATAGTTCAAGGCTTTTCAACTCTCGGTTGTTTAGAAAATTAAGTGATAAGGTGCAACGTGAAAAAATGTACCGTGTTTATATTATGCGGGTGAAAGGATATACGATATAAAGGTCTCTGGGGTAATGAGCGCCACGCCTAATAACCCAAATAAAGAAAAAATTATGTTCCAGTAACATGAGATTAGCAGCAACTACATATCCCACATTTTTTTATTACGAAATAGCA
This sequence comes from Rhimphoctona megacephalus, assembly GCA_963989365.1. Lineage (NCBI taxonomy): Eukaryota > Metazoa > Arthropoda > Insecta > Hymenoptera > Ichneumonidae > Rhimphoctona > Rhimphoctona megacephalus. Next base: position 21,517,507 of record OZ022422.1, read on the forward strand.
CTTAAAATTGTGCAGTTCATTCATAAAAAAATGTTCCTTGCCTAATGAATTCGGAACCATGAAAATTTAAAAAAAATGAAGAATTTTGATTCAGGCATAAACATTTGTGAGCCAAAATTTATTTATTAATTTATTTATTTTGTTTTTTTCGTCATTCGATGATTTGAAAAAAATGGTTTAATTGAAAAAAAAAAAAAGAAAACCAATAATAAATGAGTCAAGTTCAAAAGGTTAAGGATTACGAAACTATCGAATTTTTCTTAACTATACTCCATACAAATAAAGTTCAAACACTCACGATACAAACCTTGATGTGTTCATGTCAACATCGAAAGTGTACACTGAACATAACGAGACACTCAGCGGTGCTGTTCACCTATAATACTCTTCACCAGAGCTACTAGAATAGTTCAAGAGTGAACTCAATTCTTCTAATTAATTGACGAATGTCCTTCGGTGTTTTCTCCCACGAGAATTTCTACTTTGCACGTGGAAAAAGAAATACACAATCGATCGTATGTAATTTTTTGTTTGGAATGCTTTGCCTCTAGGACTAAATAATTGAAGAAAAATAGTATTTCGAAACTCCTTTTGTGTAGAAAATAAATTTTAATTGGAAAAACTATAAAAATCGATTTGAAATAATCAGAAATCAAAATATTTTTAATTCAACGAATAATTTATCTTTGAAGATGAATTTGAATAATTTCCAGTAATTTTCCAGCTTTATATTGGCTCGAACGCAAATATCTACGTTGGAACATATATCTAGTGTTACTAAATGAAGGACCTTGATCGAAAAGCATTCTGAAAGACAGATAGTTTATCGTTCCAAAATAAGTGCGACTTTGACCTTAATTTAGTTGAACACGTTGAAATGTTGTGCGAATTTACCGAGGGTATTCTAATCCACAAAGTATAAATGCACACTCAGGGAGTTCCTAAATACAACTGAATTAAACTTTATATTTATATACACATAGTCAAGGCGTTCGTTCCTCTTGACGAGAAACTCGTGTATTTTATGCTTGCCTCGTTGGACGCATTATGATGGATCGCATCTGTTTCTTCCTCACGATCACGCAAACGCACATACACGTGCGCGCACACACACATACACACACAATATATACATATATATAGAAATATAAATATCAGCCAAATGGATCAATGAGTAAAAATGTCGAGGGTGGACAAAGTAGAATTAAAATTCTATGAATTTTAATGAAGCACATAAAACACATGCCAGTAAAAGAAAAAGTTGTACCCTGCGGAGTACGTGCCAAAAATTACACACACATTTATATGTCTATATGTAAAAATGTATATCTATATGGGGCATTCCATGCCAAATCGGCCAGCCCGTGACCCCGACCATTTTTTAATTTGTCGAAATTGTTTTATTTTCAAGTAACTACTGAAAGGAGTTTTTAGAATTTTTTTCGATTTTTATCTCAACCCGTTTAAAAATAATGAAGTTTTCAAAATTTCGCACGAATTTTTTTTAAATGCTCATAACATTTTTAACAACAGAAACATTTTTTTAAATGCTCAGAACTTTTTTAACAACAGAGATATAAAAATAAAATAGTACGTCATTTTTTTCGTCTTGAATTGTAGTCTCATAAAAAAAAATACAAAAAAATTATCAAAAGGAAATTTCATATGTTTTTTTTAGTTTTAATCCAAAAATATATATTTTTTTTTTCAAAACTCGGACCGCTTTAATTTTTTTGAAAAAATTCACCATTCTTCTAGACATATTTTTACATGTCTCAAAAAATTTAAAGCTTATGATATCCATATCTTCTATTTTTTTCTAATTTTTTACTACGTGTAAACCAATAATTTTATTGATTGTCAATCCTGAATTATATTTTTTTATTATTTTTTTCCGCTCGTAATTCCATCCCTTAAGGAATTATGTATAGATAAGAAAATATTAGAACTGATTTCCATGTTTTTTTCAGTTTTCAACCAAACATTTTCTTTTTTCTCAACTTGGACCATTTTGATTTTTCTGAAAAAATTCACCATCTTTCATGATATATTTTTACACGTCCCAAAAAATCCGCAATTTGTGATATCCATAAATCTTGTTTTTTGTTTTCAGTTCTCTGCTACATGTAAATCAATGATTATCATTTATTAATCCTTATTCATGAATATCACAAGCTGAGGATTTTTTGGGACGTGTAAAAATGTGTCACGAAAGATGGTGAATTTTTCGAAAAAAATCAAAATGACCCAGGTTGTGAAAAAAAATGTTTGGTTGGAAACTGAAAAAAACATAAAAATCAGTTTCAATATTTGTTTTATTCTTTTTTCTATTCAAAATTTCTTAAGAAATGGAATTATGAGTGGAAAAAAATAATGAATAAATATAATTCAAGATTGACAACTAATAATTATTGGTTTACACGTGGTAAAACATAAGAAAAAAATAGAAGGTATGGATATCATAAGCTTTAAATTTTTTGAGACATGTAAAAATATGTCTAGAAGAATGGTGAATTTTTTCAAAAAAATTAAAGCGGTCCAAGTTTTGAAAAAAAAAAATATATATTTTTGGATTAAAACTAAAAAAAAACATATGAAATTTCCTTTTGATAATTTTTTTGTATTTTTTTATGAGACTACAATTCAAGACGAAAAAATAACCCACTATTTTATTTTGATATCTCTGGTGTTGAAAAAGCTATGAGCATTTAAAAAAAATTCGTGCAAAATTTTGAAAAATTCATTATTTTTAAACTGGTTGAGATAAAAATCTAAAAAAGTTTCTAAAACTCCTTTCAGTAGTTACTTGAAAATAAAAAAATTGCGACAAAATAAAAAACGGTCGGGATCACTGACTGGTCGATTTGGCATGGAATGTCCCATTCAAACGTCATATTATGAACGAAAACCGCATTTTAATCGCCATGACTAGATTTAGCTACCTTTGTTTATCATCCTTTCTTCAATTAGTAAATTCTGTCATGGCGAGATGACAACAAAGAAATTCTAATACGGATTATTTCGTAAACCGACCACCATAGCGTGACACGTGTTTTACACAATAGAATTATTAATTTCGGCTCCATTCTCTCGTAAAATCGCCTTAGTATGGTTCCCCTTGTCTAACAACTCGAACGCCGCGTCCTCTGAACTCTTTAAAGACTTACGATGGAGCAGAACGACTCAATGTCCCGGTGGAAATCATCGGTTTCCTTAGCCCATATATTCTTTCAACCCCCACGAGCAATAACACTCTTCCGATCTCACGTTTTATCGAGGACAAGTGTACTCGTCGAGGAAAGTGAGAAAGAAAGGACGTAACTATATAGTAATCTTTTATTCTGGGAATCACATTCGTTATGACCTTTACTTTCATGGGGTTACATAGGTTAACGCCTAAATACCCCCTTAATGCAGGTTTTATTATTGTAGGATTTTTTATTATAGCCATTGGAGAATATGAAAACAGGATGTTGCAGTAATTTTCACGATTATTTGATTGAATTTTGATTGACAGGGATAACTTTTAACAAGTAGAGCAAAATTCGTATAAAATATTTATTCTGTATGTCGTTAATGATTTTATATAAGAAATAATGGATGAAAATATGAAAGAAAATGCAAAATGTTATTTAATCAAAAATAGTTCGTAATGTTCTAATTTGAAAACGTATTTTCTCTTATTTAACACTTGTAGATTATTCGATCGAGATCATTTTTATAAAACTTTTATCACTTATTAAAAATTCCTATGAATCTAACTCTAAACTCAAAGTATTGATGCTGAAAAATGACGACTGGTCTCTCAAATACATAAGTTGAGATTTGTACCATGTAAATTTCTAGGTTTTCCAATTTCTGGCAGGAAATCAAAGCTGCCACACACGTGGACTATATTCTCAGCTTCCTTCTCAACGATTAGCTATTATAATTCCGGAATTTTGAATATTTCCTTCCAAAGCATGTTCGTGACATTCACGGAATTGTCACTCCAGTTGCAAACTTGGACTTGAAGCTAAGTAAACTGAAGTAAAATACAAACAACAGAGCATTTGTGAACGCATTAAGATTGCAATTATTTATGATGATTAGAAGTTGGGTTTAGATGAGCTAATTCTCTTTGAAGTCGTGACGTCTCAAAGTCGCGAATTCACAAAGTTCCAATTTGTCTTTAAAAAGATCAAAAATGTTATTCGAAACGAGATTATCCAGAATTAAAGCACATAACAATAAACATAATAAAAATAGTAAACATAAAATAATAATAAACATAATAATAATAATAATAAGCAAATCGACGACACCACGAAATGAGCAATTTGCAAGTAAATACTGGAATTTTTGTATTGAAAGAAAAATAATAAGCAAGTAAAACTTCTTACATTTCTTCGCAGATAAATTCGATGTAATAAAATGATTGTCAACATTTCGTTTAATATAACGAATTATTCTGAATACGCTAGAAAATCACGAGTCCGACCTCTCGTTGATTTGCACTACTGATGCTCAACGGAGCTTTCTCTTCTCGAGTGGTATAAACCCACTTGGTTGCCGGGAAGAGTGTCCCACGAGAGGAACAAAAGTATAAATATAGTGGGAGGATGTGCGAAAAAAAAAAACAAGATGAGAAAATTTCATTTCCGCTGAGTAAACATGGGAGTCTGTGGGGTTGGAGAGAAGGAAAAAAATATTTTTCATGTGCGCCTCGAGAGAGTAAATAAGCGAATAAAGAAAAATTGTGACAGTCTCGTAAATGAATGTGAAAAATAAAAGTTCGAGGTATAATGAGGGAAAAATTGAGAGTTACGTGTTGAAAAAAATCGTTGGGACGATCCCATGAATTATTTTGATTTAACTGAACGGTTCGATTCTAAAAGGGAAGGAATTAATAATCGCCTTTTGAAAATACATTGTATGTGGATTATGCTTACAGTACATTATTTTTTTTTAGTATATATAACAGTTATATACAACACACATTAAATATATACTTAATCCCCCTCTTTTGCCATCCCATTGTTGACTCTGTCATTTCCCTATCACACCAGCTAAAGTAACGTCCCCATCGACATCCCTTCGTGCTCTTGGCAAACAATAAAAAGAAGGAGGGCGAGTTGGAAAAATCGAAAGGGTGCGTGGGTTCCATGTAAGGCGAGAATTCAACTCTCTTCATTTTATGATCCTCGTCATTCATCGAGCTTCCCTGCCACATCAATTTATAATTTCATTTCTCTATCCTCCTTTCATCGAATATTCGAAATTGCGAGTAAAATCACCACCCAACAATTCGCTCGGTGATTTGTATTAACGATGAAAAAAAATTCATGTATAAATGCGAATAATATTGAAAAAATTGGTTTAAACTACACGGAGAAAAATGTTTTAGAATATTTGTAAGAAATTACAAATTAAAATATTTGTTTTAAAATATTTGTAATAATAATAATAATAATTAGTATTATTATAATTATAATATTAATAAGCTAATGAATTAAAGATTATTCATCAATTGATAATCCATTCATCAAACAAATGATTTATTTATTGAATAAAGAAATCATCAATGAGATCAAACGTTTTGAATTTTCTTCAGTTCGTCTTCAAATCAGAATTTCAAATTAAATATATGTATGTGTCAGGACACGGCTGCGATATTAGGAAGAATTATGTTGGATTGGCAATTTGACGTTGAAGGAAAATACCACTCAATTTGCTGCTTCTTTTAATCCTAAAAGTTCTTTTTTCCTTTTTAGTATAAAAAAAATAGTCAAAGGTTAAAGACCACGTCATGTCACATGACACATCGGAATAAAAATAATAAAAGTAAACGACAGGCTCTAGCCTGGTCATTTTGTGCAATAACAAAAGACGAAGTTTGAACCAAAACAGCATAGTAAAAATTGCCTTGCACCTTATTAAAATTTCTAACCCATCTGAGATTTAGTTGCGGTGCAGCCAATAATTTTTCGTTTCGGTGAGTTAAAAAGCAGCAATTTTGTTTCCAATGGGACTCTTTACAGTGTTTTTTTTGAAATTTGACTGTGCCGAATTACAAAAATTTATAGGCTTATGTTAAATACTTCAATACTCATTAGAATCTTTAATTTTTTTTTCTCGATAAATCGTTCCAAAAAAGTCTTTCGCACCCAACTTGTAGTGCAGAGCACGGTAATTTTTGTGATATTTTTCTCTCCGTGTACAAACGCATTCTGCAATTTATTCGAAAACGATCATCGGTTTAATTGACTCAAGTTGAACTCAGTTTTCATTGACCTTTCAATGGTTCAGTTACTGAATTATTTTTGCTACTCGATTATTCGTTAAAAATCAGATTTAAATTGAATTCAAATTCTTCTCCGATTAAACTTTCGATTTAAATAAAATAATTAAACGAATTAACTGTGGAATACCAGCAGTTTTAAATTGAAAAATAGGAATGCTGACTTGAGTAAAGTGCCGATAAAAAAAAGCACAGAAATATAGCCTCGTTTCTGGGACAAAAAAAACTGGGACGTGTTTGCCCGAGTCTTTGATTAAGCGGTCAGGAGATTGTGGCTAATAAAAACTCCCAGTAAAACACCTTGAAGTTTCTTATTAGGGCAAAGAGGCGAAAATGTGGGCAAATATATCAGACGACAAAACGAGAGAGGATTATTGATTGAATATTCAATCGCTTCAAGAGAAATATTTTTGGTCCACGATTGCATGAACTGTGCAATCGTGAACATTGATATTTGATTGGTCGCAGAATAGTTGCAAAAAACAGTAAACTACAAACCTTCATTCGTCCAGAAAAAAAAAAAGATTTGTTGTCTTTTATATAAAAGACAACAAATCTTTTTTTTTTTCTGGACGAATGAAGGTTTTCGGAGAAAGGAGGAAAAGCAATATCCGCTCTCAAACGTTGCCGTATTTCGAGGCTCTAAATTTTTAATTAAAAACATACAAGCTAGAGATTTTCCAAACCAGTCCACTGAAAACACGATCTGGTGAGCTTAACCGACTGGGAAATTTTTTTCTTTGTTACTACTAGTTATTGGCAATTTTGAAAAAAATGTTCATCAATTATTCCTATAATTCATGAAAAATAATTGGTCCTTATTTATGATCCTGTGAGATAAATAAAAATACAGACATTTCTTTCGTTAAATTCCATTCAGTCGTTTCCAAGATATAATGACGTCTTTTCAGAACGTGATTTGTTTTGAGCCGTATAAACACCGTGGGATTATATATATATATATACCCTCAGGAACTCGTGAGCCCCGGATGTGAAATGCGCCATTGCGGTTGTCCGTCACGTGGTTTTCGTACGAGAGAATTCTCCAAATCAAGTGTCGCGATTTTCGTTTAGAAATCTAATTTATTTAAATAAATTGATGCATTGTTGAAAATAATGAGAAATGTGTGATAATGAGTTGAATGTCATTCCAATTCGACGACGCCAAGAAAATTCAATACGTTGATTAATTTTTGAATGTCTGTTTCAAAACATTTTTCACTTTAGTTTTCAATTTTTCACTGTCTTTTCCAGAAAATGTTTCTTTTTCTCCTTTTTCTCCAAAAACTAAAATACGAGGCATAAAATTTTTGACGTCGAATCTCAAGCATTATTACTATCGATGCTCATATACGTTATTCCCGCATAAGAAATAAAGGACGAATTCATCGCCTGGAGGATATTAAAGTTTTTATATCAGGGTGATTACGTGGCCTATAAATCGTATGACTACGCTGCTCGTATGGCCTGTGTGTGTATTCCATAACCCGGCGAAGAATTACTGCGTCCCCTGCCCCCATTGGTATCGTGTCTTCGCAACAGGGTTTCGGACCACAGTGCAAAAATCAAGAATAAAAAAGAGAGAGCGTTTTAAACGATCATGTAACGAGCTACTTTTAGTAGTGCAATAATTTTTTTTTTTTTCTCAAATAGCTCCAGAACGAAGAGATAAAAAATGATAACATCAAAATATGAAAACGAAATGAAAATTTCCTTTTTTTTCACAAAAAAAAATTATAATCGATGAAAAAAAAATACATTCGAATAAATATTTATTCAACGAATAAATACATTTTACGAAATAAGACATTCAACCTTCAACAGTTGGAAGAAAAAAAGATCGGTTTTTATTCAAAAATAACCATTTACAAATTACGATAAAAAAAATTCATTAGAAGAGAATGTATTATTAATTTGTTTAATTTTTTATATTTTTCTGAAACGTTAATCATTGAGCAGTAAATTGCGACCGTTTCGTGTTAAGCCATCCGGACTGGTGTGGCGCCAGGAAAAAAGAAAGATCACAATGGAAGACGTTGCAGTCGATGTCCGTCATCAACGATGCTCGAGTGAGGAAAATGAAGAGAGAGAGAGAGAGAGAGCGAGAGAGAGAGAGAGAGAGAGAGAGAGAGAGAGAGAGAGAGAGAGAGAGAGAGAGAGAGAGAGAGAGAGAGAAACAGTTAAAGACGTTCGTAATACCAGCGATCGTAATTGTACACGTGTACAAATATTTGTATAAAGAAAACGTGTGTGAAGCTCACGTCTATCACTATCGTTCTTTTTTACATCCCGAGAGAAGTTTTGATACACCAGGTATCTATATATATGCATATCGATATGTACGTACGTAACTATATAGATAAACTGGCATATCGAAGTGAAGAAGCGTTGTTTGGTAATGCACACCCACGCGTTACCGTCCATATAAAACTGCTGTGTCCTTTAAAATGAGATGAAGCTAAGCGATACTGATATTTTTTAAACCTTTTCTTTTTTTTAACCTGTCAATAAAACTTTGCACAAAAATGGTCCATTTCGAAGCCTTTGTCTTTTCAAATTTAATTGAAATTGTTCGTATTAAATTTAAAAAAAAAAAAAAAAAAAAAAAAACGTTGAAAATAAATTTTTCACATTAATGGCGAATGAAAAAAATACCTGAGAAAAATACTCTCTACTTTGAGGAGTTTTAATAAAATTGTAAAAAAAATTCTGAAACAGATTTCATGAGATTCCACGAAAAAAAGATCAAAGATCGATGCTCTTCGCCCTTCGAAATTAAATCGATTATTTTTAACACGTAAAACTTTTTTTTCAATTAAGAGTAAGTTGAAAAAAATCTTGAAAAACTACCGTATGCTCTTTAGGGTTATAAAAATATAATTAAAAAATCGGAAGCAAAAGCGACAGGCCAGGGAGGTTCGAAAAAAAAAAAACACTTATACATGTATGCTACTGTTTTCATTATTTTTTCTTCTCTCGCAGCATGTTTCTCATTTTCTCGAGCCCTAAGGCACTAAATCACTCGGACGCAAAACACAAATGTATAGAGCAGGTGGACGAGAGCATAGATCACGAGTTTGGACACCTGTGAGCGCTCGCACGCGTCTGTCCCGGTGAATGAGACAAAATGACAGAATTTTTTTAATTTTCATTTCATTTCTTTCCCTTCAATTTTTTATTTTTTATTTTTTTTTTATTTTCCAAGACAAAGACGTTGTTATTCTTTTCACGAGTCCCAAGTGTCCCAAGTGTTTTTTCTCACTTGTCTCCGATGCTTTTATAGACCTTCCTAGGAAGTTCCTTCTTATTTTTTTCATTCTCGTTTTCTTTTTTACTTTTTATTCTTACAACCCACACATCGCGATGAGTGTGTGCGTATATCGAACCATTAAAATGTTGTTAAAGTTACCCGGGGCGGCTGTTTTCATACTTTATGAGACATATCGAAACAAAAGAGAAACGGAAATATATCGAAGCCCGTCCGGAGTTTATATTTAGGGATGTAACGCATAATGGTCCTCTTCAAACACTTGAGACGAAAAGAACAGACGAGAAGCTTTTGCTGCCTCGTGCCTTGTGAGATAACGATACTAAGAGCCTGTGAAGAGTGCATCCGCTTTTCTGACTCTCTCTCTCTCTCTCTCTCTATATATATGTATAATATACATACGTGTATTTAAGGAGTAAAACAACTTTTATAGACTCCCATAGGCGCATAGATATGCGTACAGTTCTATAAAAGTTGTTTGCTTTGTTGATCTGTCTCGTTTACTCTTATTCGAACATCAACTCTTGGAGGCTCCCTCACGAGAGAACAACGAAACGGGGAAAGGACTTTATATATAAATAAATACATACGTATATGTCTTAAATGTGCAAGGGGAACGAAATGCGAGGTTTTCTTCCAACGGGGAGACTTTTGTAAGGTTGCATTTCTCCCTCCCACTCTCGGTGTCGAATTCTCACTGTGGGTCTCTGTTTTCGGGAATTGTAACTTGATGTTCGATAGGGGGTTTCAACGGTACAACCTGTGCCAAAGTACAGAGTCTCGCGAAGACAAGAAAGGGTCATTGCTATCTTTTTTTCTTCTCTTTTTTTACAACTCTCTCGTGGAATTGGCAGGGTTTAGTTCGAGTGTCTTTAGTTCTGGTTATCGAAGGGTTTTATGGCATTTGATAGGTTTTATGTGAGACTAGATTTGAAGGGGTGAATTAGATGTAATTTCATTTTTTATGGGGGTTCGTAAGAATTAGGATATAGTTTAATACATCAGGTTTGACTTCATTTAAATATTATTCAAGTTTTGCGGTTCGCGTGCAGACATCGAGGGCAGAGAATTCTTCAATGAGATAATGTGAAAAAAAAAGAGAAAAAATGTCACCGTGGAGAAAATGCCAGAAATAGTTTCAAGCTCGATAGAGCAAAGATATTTGATCCTTTGAGGAACGAAACGCGTGTATCATGCAAAGAATTGTTTTTTTTTTTTTTTTCATTTCGTAGACGAAACTCCTTCTTGAGCATATTCGTTTTTTCAAGCAGGCACAATATCAGGGAACGTTTATGGATTAAAGGACTTTTTTTTACCTTTAACGGGACAGACCTAGTTAGAATTTTCGAAAAATCGATTTTTTTTTTATTTCATTTTCAAAAAGTAGAATCTCTTACGAACATTTTCCGCCCAGGTAAATGTAAATCGGACCATTATTCGCCGAAATACAAGACTTTGTAGCACGTCGTGTCTGAGCCATAGGTAAGCAGGTAGCGGACTTCAAGTGCGTTTTTCTCGAAACCATGTTTTTGAAGTCGGTGATCACTGTAGCTCGAGAACGGCTTTACCGATCGGGTTGAAATTTATATCATTTCTTCTATACATGGTAGTCCTCCATATGAACGAAGGATTTTTTTTTTGGATAATTATTTTTATTTTTAATAGCAAAAAATGGAACTGATATTTTGGTCAAAAAAACACTTTTGACTTTTAACGGCCGCCATTTTGTGAAAAATGGAAATTTTTCAAAACCCTTCGTTCAACTGGAGCATTATATCATTAACTAAAAATCCCCTCCGTTTTTTTTGTTTCAGATGAGCCGTTGCAGCGTGAGCTTGATCACCGCAAACCGTGTTTTTTTTTGCAGCGTCCTCGGCAATTGACGGTCACCAGCTTATTTCGATATGTATTGCGTTGAAAAAATTGCAACATATACATTACATATGTATCTTTTAAACGGAAGAACTTTTGTTGTGAATTATTTTATCGTTTGACCAAAAAAAAATCGGAAAAAAGGCCTTTTTTTTGACGTTCCAACTAGGTCTGTCCCGTTAAGAGACTTTTTTTTATTAAAAGTTTTGCATGAAAAAGATATTTGAGGGTCGAAACAGGGAATTCTTGAAAGAAGGATAACGAAAAGATAAAGCGAGGATTCGGTGAATGATAAAAGGGTGCGAAAAGCTCATATGAACGGTGGTTTCGTCTTTTTATTCGCTTGGACATTTCGTCCAAAGTATTCAACTTCCTTCTCGGGCTTAGCATTAGTTTTACGGATTTAGTTGCTCCAAGATGGATGTGATAAAAGGGAGTTTTGGAAACGTGGTAGGTCGAGAGGTACTGTAAGGGATTAACGTTTTAGTGCTACAATAAAGTGGGGTTAGCAAAGGTTACGACGCCGAATGTGACCTGACGCACGATCCACAAAACAGACTGCTGTTTCCTTTTACATATATCGTTTCTACGTGTGTACACGTAAATAGATACATATGCGCGTCTATTATATCTTAAGTCACCTCGGAGATCTGGCTGGTGAGCTTCTTTATTTTTACCCTCCATAAAGTTTCACAAAATAAGAGAAAAGAAAGAGTTACGGAAGTGCGGGAATTCTGAAGCCCTCTTCTTCTCGAGTATTCCCTAATTACCGTTGCAACAACGAGCAAAGTTACTGGTACCGTTATATTCAAAAGCCAATAAATATTTGGCTAAGACGCTTCAAGCTTTCGCAACAGATTTAAGGCCCTGAGAGAAAAGTACCAATAATTTCCATCCTTATCAGGAAAACTCGATATTCTTATAACTTGGAGTGACATTCATGATGGCAATTTTTTTTTTTTCGTACATCGGGCCAAATCTTGTGCTATTTTTTTTCGAATTTCGATAAGCTTCCCAAGGAACTCTCTAGAAAATTTATTCTTTAAGCACACGATGATATAAAATGTCAAAAATTCGTTAAAAAAGTAGTTCTGTCGAGTTTCCTCGCGAAAATTCGAGTTATGAAAAAAAAAATGATCGGCGATTCGGTATTATTGAATCAAAATACACGAAAATGAGCTGTTAAAAAAAGAAGACAAATTGAATAGAATTTCCATATTTATGATTGTTACTAAATATTCTTAAAAAAGATTCGTACAAAAATTTTCATTAATTCTCAAAGTAAATCCAGTGTTTCACTTCTACCCATTCAATTTTCCACAAATTTATTCAGAGTAGTGTAAACATTTGTTTACGTGAACTAAAACTTCGAGAAGTGAGGAAGGAAGAAGCGGAGAGTGATGGGAGTGAGAAAATCTTAGGTATCAGCTTTCACCAAGTTTTCGTGCAACGCTCGTAGACGTTTGCCTCCCTGAATATGCAAATTTTTCCCTATTCGTAGCCTCCCTACGTTTTGCACGCAAAGGATTGTTGATGCACTATTTCGCATGTGCATACAACAAAGATTTACATATGCAAGTCACGTGTATGCGTTTTTACTTATTCCTCTGTTTAACACGTACATATATACATGAATATGTAAAATTTCACTCTGAGCTTAGGCGACCTGTGAAGCACGAGATGGTCACGCAGTTCACCACCCCCGACAAAGGATTAACTTGACTCTCGCGTGATCCATCTGACCGGCCATAACACTAGCGAAGAGAATTAGAAAAAAAGGCATTCCTCTCACTTCCATGGGCTCGAAAACTTCGGCTACTGTTATCTACATTGCTCTCCCGGGATTTTATCACCGTATATAAGTGTGAAACATGCTGAGAATTAAAGACATCCATTTACGATGGATTCCTTCCTACGAGAATCATTATTTATCCAGGAGCAAGAAATCGATTCGCATTTCCGAGACAAAAATTTCCAACGATACGATAAATCATTATTATTAACCCTTTATACTCGAATTAAAAAAATTAGATAAATAAAAGAGTATTAATGTTTATTTTTAAAAAGTTGGATGAGATTTTTGGACGCTAGACTCAAGATTTTATAATTAACGTCCGATTTACAGCATAACTACAATTCTTTGAAGTGAAATTCGAAATTATGGCTACTTTTTTTCAGAGAACTCATTTTTTTTACTCAGAATTTATTGTAACTGCCTCTTTACCCTTCATTCAGGTTATAACGAGCTCTCTGTCACGTAGGTTTGCGTAATAAGAAAAACATTGACAGAAAGTAAAATTTACGAGTGCGCGGTGACTTTAACGATAATACGCGATTTTTGTACCGAGGGGTCGCAGGGGCGTAATAAATTTGGACTTTTCAAGACTGAAAGCCCACGAGAAGTTCATAAATTTTGAGAGATGCGTTTCTGTGAAAGGTTTGTGCAATATTGACGTTAGATTGAACTTTGGCAAATGATGCGAAGAAGGAAAGAATGAGGAAGACAGAAAGGGAAGAAGAGAAAATGAGAACGAGCAAGGAAAGTCAAGTAAATGCTGTAACTGCCAACTAACACGCGAACTCTAATTACAATTAACTATACCTTGAAAATATCGATCATTCTCTTATGTTCACCTTGACTGACGTCAAATATTTTTCCCTCTATATTTATATCTATATATTCACAAAATATATGTATATATATTTGAGAGCGTCTATTTCGAACATTACGACTGTTTACTTGGCAATACTATGCACAGACGAACGATGCCCGACATTGAACTTTGTCTCGATTATATTCATGCCCATAAAATCAACCTCCGACTATATCCATCGACGAGTCGTTCGATCGAAGCGAGAAATGCATTCTCAATGTTCTCATCACATACGTATTTTATAGCTATGAGGTTTATACGAATTTTAACTGTGGAAGTCTCGCAGACTCGAGCAATTTTGCGGATTAAAAAAAGCGTAGCTAGAATGCCGGAACTTAGGAAAGAATTTTTTTAATATGAAAGAAATAATCGGATTAAAGAATTGGTAGAAAAAAAAACCAAGTTTATTCGAATTTATAGTATTGGGTTTTAACCTTAATTCCTGCTGTTTTATATGAGATGGGGTAACTAGTATTATTTTCACAGAAGTAACACTAAAACTATACTGTGTTGAAGTATTGGATATAACCTGCAATATTCAGTATTCCAGAGTGAATTCGCTTGTACACACTACTTTTTTTATAATATCGAAAATGTCAAACTTTGAACCAACGAAACAGCATATGCGAGAAGCTTTACTTTCTTGCTTTAATTTAAGAAAAAAAGCTGCTGAAAGTCATCGCTTGCTTCAAGAAGCTTATGGTGAACATGCTCTACCTGAGACAACGTGCAGAGATTGGTTTAGACGATTCAAAAGTGGTGATTTTAACCGTAAAGACAAAGAACATCCAGGACAGCCGAAAAAAAAATTGAAGATGAAGAATTGGAGGCCTTACTCAATGAAGATCGATATCAGACCCTTAAAGAATTGTCTGATACATTAAACGACACTGAAATGGCTGTTAACAAATGCTTACATAATCTTAGACTGGTTCAAAAAGCCGGAAATTGGTTACGACATCGATTAAACGAGAGACAACACGAAAGGCGAAAAACGATTTGTGAATTGCTGCTTGAACGATGCGAAAGGAAGTCATTTTTACATCGAATCGTGACTGGCGATGAGAAATGGGTTTATTATGAAAATTCCAAACGAAAAAAGCATGGGTATTGCCAGGTGAACCAGGTCCATCAACGTCAAAACGCAATATTTATGCTCAAAAGGTGATGCTGTGTGTTTGGTGGGATCAAGAAGGTATGATATATCACGAGTTGCTGAAACTGGATGAAACGATCACAACTGTTCACTATAAACAACAATTAATGAAAATAAACCAGGAATTGAGAAAAAAGTGGCTTGCTCCATGACAATGCTCGGCCACGTGTAGCAGAAATCGTAAAAAAGTATACAAAGGAAATGAATCGGGAAGTCTTATCTCATCCGTCGTATTCACCGGACATAGCACCGTCTGATTATCAATTGTTTCGAGCGATTCAGAATGATTTGTCATTATAGCATTTCAAGTCTTTTGAAGATATGAAAAAATGGATCGATTAAGGTAGAACGCTACCATACATAAAAAAAAGGGAAACTCCTTAAGGAGTTCCGATACAATTCTATTAATAGTTTTCAAGCAAAGCGCCAACTTCACATAGCAATATTTCGTCGAAAACAAACGAAAAAGCCTGTTCGTTCATTAATTTTGTTCGTTTATTAATTTTCTTTTGCACATTGGAAATAATCGGTACGGTGAAATTGCTGCGAATTTTGTGGGAGTTATCTTGGCAGTTGATTCATGTACTTGTGTTAATTTGATCAAAAAGTGGCTTTTTCAACGGTAGTTTTTCCATGTTTTTTTGCGATTTTTTACCCTTTTCCATAAGATCCAATGTAAAAAACTAATTTAATTTTCTCAGAAACGGTATGGTCGAACCCATTGAAATTTTTCGAGCAAATAGTTTAGTTAATTTCTAACGTATCTACCAATTTACATCAAAATCCCTCTTTTTTTATATATGGTAGCGTTCTACCTTTTAATGGATCGCCTCAAGAAGCAACGATTTCTATTAGCGTGGAATCCATTTGCTGCGTGAAAGATGGAAAAAGGTCGTAGTTTCTGAAGGATAATACTTCGAATAAAATAGAATGTATCGTAAACTATAAATAATTTTTTTTTAATTGAAAAACAGCGGTAATTAAGTTTAAAACCCAATATGATTTATATAATTTGTTAATAGTATTTTAGGACTCCTCTCGCAGAAGTTTTTTCTATTTTTTCTTGATAGTTTTTCAAAAATTATCCAAAGCATTGGATCAAATAAAATCGTTTTCCATTTAGATTTAAAAATTATCTATTTTTTCGATAATTCAATCGACTGCAAGAATAATTCGGTGATTGGCTGATTCAAAATCCATCGAATCGTCGGATCTCGTCGTAAGAGAGGTTAAGCGTTTCATGACACGTCTTCGAAGTTCCGGGAAAATTTTATTTTACGCTTCATTAATTCGCGCCCCGGAACGTGCTTTACGGAAAATCGATTTTGCTTTATGTATCAGTCTGTCTCGAAACTATCGTAAAACAAGTATCAGTTGCGTTTCTCTTTACGATTATGTGTGCCAATATCGAGCACCTATAGTTCCAACAATTTCTATCTTGTTAACGCGAACGTGACTCGGGACTTTCCACTCGAATATGCTTTCTGAAGCGATAGAATATTTTGTAGTTTCGAGGAAATTGATACAATATTCTACATCAATATTTATATTCACTAGTTAAATTAGAATCACAAAATGATCTATATTTAACCGAAAGTTGGAAAAATTTTCCGAGAAATAATGGGGTTTCGATTATATCGAATCATATGAGAGGAAAATATTCTAAGCTTTTCTCTCATTTCTTTTTGCTGAGAATCGAGTAGAATAATAGAACCGCTTACGGGTGAATTTTTCGAAAGTCCCTCCAACCGAATCCTACCAGAGAACATCAATATTCCGATTATGAAAAGTAAATGGAGAATATTTATGCCATGAAGCGTTAATTCCACGAAAAAGCGTGGAGTCAGCGATGTTTCGATATGCAAATTTTTTGATGGGAGGCAAAAAAAAAATTGGGCAGCTTTTATAGTGATTGCGGGGAAATTCCGAGAAAGCTTGCGAATATTTATGATTATTATTCTCAACAAACCAAATTTGTGTTGAAGACTTAAATCAATAAACACAAAAAATACTCGTCTTTGTAAATGTAAATAATAAAAAAATTAACAGCAGGTTTCTCGCTGTGCCAATTAGTAAAATATATGTGAAGCCTACGATCAATACTCCAGTAAAAAATGAGAAAAAATTAAATAGCATTTCTGTCTTATATTTTCGTTATTTTTTCGTTTTGAAAAGGAAGAAGTTTTTCACGTAGATACACCTAGAAAATATTCCATGACAGATTTTACCACATTTTCGTGAAATTGCCTCAAACGAAACGACAAAAATTATCGCGTCATCAAATTTTCTACGAGTTGGGCACCATTTTATCACGATGGTGATATTTACATAGAAATTTGTACTAATTATTAATCAATATGTGATTAAAAGAAGTTTCAAATACTTCGTGCGAATTTTACGATATTATTTTTTACTGTGTATTTTAACGTTTGACATAGTCCCACAAAAATGTGTATCGCGACAGTTGTTATTAATTTTTTACATAAACTTGAATGAGAAATATTCCTCGTACATTTTAAAGTTTAAAAAATAAAGAACCCGTCGTAAGAAACGATCACGCGTTGTTAGAAATTAAATGTTAAGAGGTGGAAGTACGAGCGTGCGAAAGGAGAAATATCGGACTATCTCTTGGTGGTTTGTAGTAGGCGGAGGCGTTTTGTCCCTGATTTATGTGTAATCTACAGCGACTGGGGAGCTCTGTGGGGTTGTTTGCGACCAGGTGCAGTTGTTAGAAGGGTAGAAATGTAGGCAACTCGAGTTTCATACTAGAAGGAACTCTGGCAAAGTACAAATTATTTGCAAAGAATGTTTCTTGCGCTCAATTGACGACTCTCAAAGTCTTCAACATTAATTAAACAAAAAAATCAGAGTTCAAAAAATTCGAAGAAAAACTGATGGTAAAACTTGTCTCGTTTCAGCTTTGTACTTTCCACAATCGGACTTGACTCTTCGTTTGCCTTACTTGCTTGAGGATGAGGGCAAATCAGACCTGGAATTAACATTACTGAGCTTAAGAACTCTAATGAATGATTCGACCATCCCCAAAGAACCAAAATATAATATTGCATCGCCCAGGGAAAGTTTCGCCTCGCTTGATTCAAAAACTGGTGATATTATATTGCATTCGATGCCTAAGAAAGGTCAGTCCTTTTATTTACGATTTTAATTCAATGTCAATTAAAAATTTTCATTCGCTTGTATTTTGTTTTCATTGTTATTTAAGTACGTTTGTTTTTTGTTGAATTTTCAAAAAATCTTTAATAAATTTTTGTACATTTTTAATAAAATTAATCAAAAAAAATTTCTACGTATAATCGAATACGTAAAATCGAAAAAATATTTAAAAAAAAGAAAATGAACGAATAAAGGATAAAATATATCGATTAAATGTTAAATATTAGGTGCAACGAAAACCCTAATAGTCGAAGCAAGAGAACGTGGCAGTGACGAAGCAATACTGGAAATTACTGTTGAGCCAATTGTCACAAAGAATAACAGGATCAATTGTACGGAATACGTACAGGTAAAGCGAATTATCCATCAAAATCGTTCAACACTTTATTTAATGCTTTATTAAATTTTAATCAACTTCGTCAGAATCGTTGAACCAATTTCCATTATGTATTAACCGTGTTTAAAATTCTCTTTCTCTTTGTACGTTAATTTTGAACGTTTCATTGTAAACTTTTGTAATGAAATTTTTTAATTAATTAAATCCTTGTCAAGTTTTTGTTTTGACAAGGATATTTTTCCTATAAATCTTTTCCTCGTCAATTTTATTGCCTCGAAAATTCCATTTTCTTTTTTACTTTATTTTCTCTTCGAATTCAATTAAAATCTTTTTTCCTTCGACAGGATATATGCTTTTGGCACGTATCGCGATACAAAATCTATGAAAACCAACAACCTACGATGCTCGGAAAAATCGGACCTTCGATATATCGACAGCTTTGTCCGAAATTTCATATCGTGGAATACGAACTGTTGAATGGTATGAAAGGAATGAGTACAAGAATTTTCACTCTACGTTTTCACTCTTTCTTCCTGTTTTCTATACAAAGTCGAACTGTCATTGTTTTTTTATCTATTTTTACACCTTCTTTTGTTGTCCCGAAGGTACGAATTACGTTCACATACTGAAAGATGAACTTTTCTCGAACGAGTCACTGGATCGCGATACTTCGGAGTCTCCCGGAGGTCCAGGACCTCGTATCACGGTTGCAGTTCGTTGTGTCGTTTGGGACGAAAATACGGGAATTCAACATGTCAAATATTCGAATATCAATGTCGATGTTCTCGACGAAGATGACAATCCACCCATTGCTCAAGCCAACAACAAAATACAAATTCATCTCAGTGATTTTACTGTGGTAAGAAAGACGATTTAGATTAATGTTTTATTTTTGTATTCTCGAATCCTATTTTATTTTATTATTAATTGAATTATTAATTGAAATAAAAATTAATAATAAATGTATTTTTTAACTTTTACAAATACGATTGTAATTTTAAATTTCGATTGAATTTCGTCGTTGATAATAATTTGAAAATCTTCAAATGAAACCATTTTTAATTTCTTATTTTTGATTGCTGCAAAAATTAGTGGTTTTGTGTGAAAATTTCGTTGACTGTTCGATGACGAAGAAATATTTTAGTTTTGTTAAAAATTTGTGCTTGTAAATTTGTTTTCGAAATATAAATTTGCAAATTTGACCTTCGTTTGAACCGCAACAATTTTAACGTTTGTATCAAATCCAAAGATCATTTCTTTCGTGCAGAAATATTCTTTTTTGAAGTATTCACAGGGATTTGAGAGGGAAAAAAGAGAAAAGAGCGAGTTACCGGAAACGGAAGAACATTCATAGCTCTCGATCTCGAGCGCGCTCGTTTTTTCGCCCTTCCGTTCTTCGCTTTTTTTCCATGTTCTCACATCCGCTTTTTCCGTCCTGATGTCTGAGAATGACGGACGAGTGAGATAATCCGTTTCTCCTTCTGCATTCGTCATTCAGAATCATTCGGATCGGAAAAATTTTATCTCACGTTTCTTTATAAAAGAAAAATCAAACTCACCTTTTTTCGAGTCTTTCAATGCGGCAGCAAATTTTTAAATCGCAAAATAAAAATAAAATTCTGATTCAAATATTGTGAGTGGCAAAAGTCATGGACAATGGAAGTACTACAAAAAAATATAAAAGAATAATTATCTTTACGTATATTTTTTCGCATTTAATTTTAATGTTTTTTCACTAATTTTTTTATTCATCTATCGACGTGTTAAAATTAAATTAAATCATTGGCTAATTTCTTATTTAAGTTTCAACGTTTTTATTTACTTTTCTTTTTTGGGATGGATCGATCGAATCAGTTTTTAATTATTTTTTATAGGGGCACAGACTCGACAATAATGAACTAATGTTCAAGGACGCCGATTCCATCACAAGCAATCGTTACGTGGCTAGAATTTTGGGTGACACTGAAAATGCTCTCAACATAACTTACGACACAATGTCGGTTGAACATGAGGCAAGACCGGAGCCACCATCCACGGCAATTTATGCGAGTTCGTAATCACGATATTTATTATTTCCGATTTATTAATTATTATAATTATTAACAACGAATTATTTTTCATGGAAATATTTTTTTTTCGGGGGGTTTTAGGAATTTTTGCGAGAACGACATTATTGCCGAAGTCTCCGTACAAAATAATTCTGCAAGTGACAGACGAGAGTCTTCTCCCTGGTTATGGCAAAAAGTCGGTAAGCTAAAAAAAAATCGATACGAATTATTATTGATGAATTTTTTTTTCATACGATTTCGACGAACAAAATTGTTGCCCTCCGTTGAAATCGTACAAAAAATTGATAAATTTCATCGAATCGAATACCGGACGCGATTGAGACGACGCGACTTTCAATTTCGCATATTCGTGAGCCAAAAAAGTCAGCCTTTATTAATTGACAATTAGCTTTTCCGTAGCTCGCGTGAAGCTGCATTGCCACGCCCATAAAATTACGTAAGAACTTGACAGAGTGTATTTTAATAACCGAATAATGGGCTGTATGAATTATCGATCTGTTAATCTGCGAAAGATACTGCACTGCAGGAAATACTCATTTTTGCATGTCTCGGCGGGAATTCTTAACAAGTTCGTCCGCTTCCTCAAATTTTAAACGAACGAAATAAATTTGAATAAGAAAAAAACCAAACTAGAAGGAAAATTGTAATTCGTGACACGATTACACAAAATTCTATAAATTTGTTTCAAATAAAAATTAATTATCGAAATAAACTCAAAATTATTAAAATAAAAAATAAAGCTTCGATAAAAAATGAAACAAAATTAAATTCAATAAATTTCAACTCAATTAAATACAATGACGCTAGTATCAGGAAAATCAATTCATTTTATTGGGAAAATTGATATTGAATCTTACCGAATTAAACAATCAAATGTCAAACAAATCATAATTAATGATTTTACGTGAATATAAATTAATAATATCATACATATTTTGATTAATAATTTTATCCACTTACTCGGCACGTACAGGTGAACATTACAATATCATTTATTGGTCCTCAACATCACGCTCCACCAACAACAATTTCCCCACCGACGAAAAAGCCAATTTCATATCCAACGAGCGTCACAATCGCGAGATCATCAACGATATATTCGCGTCTCGTTCAGCCATTTTTCAAGCCGAATCAAGTTGCAATATTCACGATAGAGGATTCCAAAATTTTTAACGTAACTCGTAAAAATGGAATTGTCTACGTGGCAAATTCCACACTCTTGCAATTGGCTCCGACTAAAATATTGTAAGTTGTTAAAACGTTGCTGATAAAATGTACGTGAGCTTTTCTATGAAACGATTCGATAAAATTTCTTACGTCTTTTTTTTCAGTTTAACGATACAGTGGAGAATTTCCGATCATAAACAATTCTCCGCAGCTTTAACCGTCAATGTTGTCGATGCTTTTCTTAATAAAGGAAGTTTGTGCAATCGAACGAACGTCGTTCATTCCTGTGCAAATGCTGTATCACAAAAAGATTGCGAGTCTCGTTGCGGAATCGGCAGTGGCTCTTTTCAGTGAGTTTAAACATTGTTTTAAAATGTACACATAAAAAATAAAAAATAAACAAACATGTTCAACTGTGAATAAAAATCAATCGATTTTTTTTTACTAAAAATTATGATAAATGTAAAAAAAATTACGACTGGGACCAGTAAGATTTTTCTTCAAGATGAATAAAATTTAAACAAGTATTCGTCCACTATTTGATCGCAAAAAAATGATACATTTTCAAATGAACTTTTTTCAATGATTTTTTCATGATTTTCTATCCGAATCCCGAATATTTTGTGTGTTTTCTTTCTGACAGTCAAATTCGAATTTCATTGAGACGAATATGACTTTTACAGAAGTAACACATGGACGAGCGAGTGCGTATGGCGTTCGAACAACATGGTGGGAATAACAGAACGATATCAAACGTGTTCGCCTAATTTCACCCACTGTCCTGACAACGTTTGCGACGATCTCGAGCATTTGGATTCTCGGATATGTCCGCAGGACTGTGCTACAGAATGTAATTAAAATTGCTAGAATAAGTGACGAGAAAATACGATAAAACATATTTGAACCAGTTAATTGTCAATTAAAGTGTTTTTTTTTTCAGAGTTAAGTATCGAAAATGATTAAATAACGCCCGTTCCTTTTATCGTGATAATAAAAAAAGCAAAGAATCGTTTTTAACGATATTTTGAAAAGAGTTTTTCTGGATAATTGCAACTCAACTGTCTCGTTTTTCAAGATCCACACAATTGTTAAACGATGAAGTAAAACACTTGGAAAATAAATTTTAATTGGATGCGAAACAACTTTGAAATAACTCCTGAAATTGTATCCGACAGTTAGACGATGAAAATTCTTTCATTACAGCGGAGGTACACTTTGCCAACTTAAATAAGGATGGTCGAGGTATATTGAGCGCATCTGGGATATGCGCCTGCGATGACGAGATTCAATGCACCTGTGGTCTCTTTCACGAAAATAGCGTCGATGGAAATTCCAATAGTGGAAACAAATCGAAAAGGGAACGAAAGAAAGAGGCGGTCGTTTCGGACGCTCGAAAAGGTCGGTATTTCTAAAGGGAGCCAAACAAAACTGTTTCTGGACCATTGGGTTGAGGGTGTAATTTACAAACATAGTAGAAATAAGGCACTAGTGAGTCTGATTAGAAAAAATATTATGAAGCAAAATTATATAACGAAATTAGATTCATTTTAGTAATTTTCTTCTGAACGTACTCAAATAAAATAAAATCGTTAAACGAAAAATTGCCAGGTATACTTCATGATAAATCACTCAGTTTGCAAATGTTGAAGCAAAAAAAGAATTTGTTTTGCTCTTGCTGTTCCAGCAGCATCGGACGGTGGCTGTGGTCCAACGTGCATGATCGGAGCAGTCGGCGCAAGTTTTTTCGTTCTTATCGTATTCGTCAGTGCTTTCATAATGTGGAGATATCGGTAAGCAATGATTTTTTTGTATTAATGTTCAAAAATGAATGCGCCATGTTGTTTATTCCCTAAAAAAATTCTACAAATTCACCGTAGTATATAACAATCGGTTGAAGTTGAATACTTTCAATGCGACTTCTAGGCCTCTACGTTTATGGTCGTTAAAAGAGCGAAGAAGGAGTAACTGCTTTTCAATATCTAAATATGTTAAGAGACATTTTGATTTTGGCTATAATGAAAAGAGAAAGTCGAAAAAAATTGAAAAAAAGGCTCGATTCTCACCGCGATAAATGTTTCCATCGACATCGTGTAAAAACTTCCAGCTGTCAAACTCATTGATCTACGTGTACGAATTAAGGAGACGATTATCAGTACAGCTGTCGATGAAATATCTCTCTCATTTTCCAGCCCGAAAACCATTGACTGTTTGCCAGAGATTCGGTCTTCATGGTGTTGAAAAATAATCGATTCGAAATTATTTATTCGAATGATTAAATGATTGATTGTAAAATGAAAAATTACCTGATAGATCAATTTATTACCGAACCAGCACCAGCAAAAAAGTTGTGAAAAAGCAGCGCCGAGATAGATAGCAAATTTCATCGAATTTGCACTTTCTTTTGCACCCTAAAGTTCGATTTATTTGCATATAAGCAGAACGAACGAAAGGTCTTTATGCTACCAGCAAATCAAGACTCTGTAAAATTGAAAGCGTTGAAAAGCTATTTACTCACGAGTACTGCTTGAAATCCAGTGAGACAAATCATGGATGAACTGGCGAACAACTGAACGAGCATGCTCGAGCCAAAAAGTTCATTGATGTGATCAACGATTTTAATCAAACGTTGATGATGCTTGACACAAGTCCTGAAACGCTTGGTAAAACTATCTTCTGGCTCGTTGATTTCTTCAGGATCGAATGGCACGAAACTACGTATAACAGTCCTCTTTTGGTCTAAAAAAGCTTGTCGCTAAATTGCCCTTTGGCAATTCAAGACAACCACACTTGCTCGAAAAATGTTGACAATTGACGTAATTCGAAATTAAAACTTGAAGCTGCAGATGCGTGAACCTGCAAAAACCTATAACTATAGTGTCCATTGCCATTATCGCTACAATTGTCGTTGTTACTGCGGATGCCTGAATGAAAAATGCAATTTCGTGCATCGGTTTGATGGTCGAGTCAAACGGATACTTGGCACGAATTGGCAATGACCCGTTTTCCGTTGGTACGAATAGGAGCAAAACTACTATGAGAAAACCTCCGAGGCTCGAGAGAAAATAAACCGTAGTTTTTTTCGTAAAGAACGAAACTCTTTACTAGAGTCACGACAGCTTGATCTAATAATTCAAAAAAAAAGATAAAAAGGCATCAATCGAAGTAGAATCTTTTTAATTGCTGTGCACCACATTATCAATCATTTTTCAAATGAAAAATTGCTATTAAATAATTTTTTGGCCTCACCGGATGAGCATCGTAAAATTTCTACGGGGCCATGAATCGCGTTGATCAAATTTTCGATTCTCTCACGACGTAATTGAAAGTTGAAAAGCTTAAAAATGACGACCGATAAAACAGCCATCGTCAGTCACTATCATCAAGTCTCTGTAGTTGATGCAAAGATCGGCAACGATTGTACCCACGAATGTACACATTAATGCGAGCATGATTTTGTTGTAAAATGTATAAAATAATTTAAACATTTCTGGGGATTTTGGAACCGGAGCCCAAAAACCAAAATATCTGTGATAAAATAATAGAAAGAAGAAATACAAAAAAGAAAATGTTGTAACGTCTTTTTTGTTGACTACGCTTTCACCTCAAAGCTGAAACGTTCGCGTTCAGTATTTGCCTGTGAGAAACAACCCTCCTCGTATCCATCGTGATTCCCACTGAAAAGTAAATCCACTACTGGTGCAAGATCGAAGGGAAAAAAGTCCCTTCCATGCCCGAGTGAATCTCATAAATTTGCGCATTATAAATTCATCGCGAATGAAGCCTGATGGCATTAAATCTTTTTCGATTTCACCTTTGTGCAAGTCCGTCGGTATAATTTTCTAAAACGTTTGTAAAAAAAATGACACCTTCGAGAGACTCGACATCTGTCGTTATCCCTTCGTTCCCTTTTTCGAAGTAACATCTACGCTCGCTGAAAATTGGGAGCCGATTATTTTCGATGAGAAAATAAAACGCGATTGTACGCAGGCGTTTGCATGATTTTTATAGAGACGCACGTACAAATTGATACCTTCTGGAAAATATAGTAGGGTGGGAATCACGTTTTACTGGAGATCACAGTCTAAAACATTCCACGCTAACTCGCTCGAAGCCACACTATATTACAACCTGCGATCACCGCCCTTCTTTTTCACGCTGTATCATGAGTTAACCACAATGTTTAAAGTCGAACAAATCAATATTTCAAAGGTCTCTATGCACGAAATACTTTCGAACATATTTCTGCCCCACAAGAATACGAGTCGCGAGCTATAATTTTCGAAATATTTTTGTGTTTTCGTAAAAAAGTAGCTGTGCTTCAACCCTTTGCCGAAACAGCAAAATTCTTCATATTTTTTTAATACACGCTACGCACCCCGTGATAGGGGATATTCAGAAAAGTATAACTCTACATATAGCTGGACTAGTGGATATTACAGTTGAGAATCCACGAAGAATTCACCTAGCTACCATTTTTCTTATATTTTATGAACAAAAGTAGTGGAACCTTTTACAAATTCCATCAAATATCCAATGTACTTTTGCGTTTGCGCAAATCTGAAAGAAAGTCTTATTCGATGGAAGCCACAAAGTCCGGTCATACGTGATTCGGACCTCTTTATAGACGTTGTAAAATTTCGTGTTGCTACGGAACGAATAACAGCAAAAAATTGATTAAAGTCCGAGGGTGAGAGAGTGAGAAAAGATTTCATGACCACGAGAGGATCGATATAGTGCACCAGGACGTAAAAAAACGTAATTTAAGACACGAAAGCTCTTCGAAAAAAGACGAGATTGTTATCGATGTCGTGCAACTTGCATAACTATCTAATTTACTACAGGGTGTAAGTTGTAGAGTATCATGCTACATATATTACACAAAAACGATCATAACCTTGGACTCTGTAAAAATAGTTTCACTTAGCCTCAATCATGGAAGGATTGGAAAAAAAATTAATCCAAAGTGGAAAATCTGTTTTTCAATCTCCAAGAATTTCAGCTCCTCAAAATTATAGGTTTCCTCTCTGTGACCTATGCCATTTACGTCTTCATTTTTATGGTGCATTTATTCTGTCGGAAAAGCACGAAGAATTTTGACACTTGGGAAAAATTCAAAAAAATCAAGGGTTTCCTTCCTCGAGCCTGAACATTCACGTGTTATAATTTTATTTCTGATAATGCAGAATTAATTTGAATTGAATTTACGAATTCATTAGGATGGAATTTTTTATTTTAATTTGAATTTTTTTTAATCTTTTTTAACAGGAGTACGAAAAAGAGTTTTCGGCGCGAATGCAAACACAGAGGGGTTGACGGGACGAATGGATTGGGAATATTACCATCCGATTACCTCGATCGTGGTGACGGTCACTTGATCGGCTTGGATTCCTTCAGTGGCTTAAATCGAAGTCTCCTCTTGCCTAAAGCGTCACCGGTAAGTTTATCTTCCTCTTTGTCTTATTTTCGTCGCTATATCGATGGTCAAGGACTCTGAGCCATGGTCAAAGCCCTGCATCATCCCCTTGGGGCAGGATTGAAACGATAATTCACTGTATACATTTATTTCGCTGTGGTTTACTCACGTTTGGGGCGATAAAGATCAAGGCATTATTCACTCTGTGTCATGAGCCTCGGAACAGAGACGGGAAAAAAAGCCTCCCGGAAATTGTCTCGAGTCGAAGGGGTTGCTCCTGTTTTACGGCCTGACTAAATAATCCTGAGGAGCGAAACTTTTGCTAATGAGTGCACGATCGATTTTTCCAACCACTCAGTCCTTCCGAAATAATTCATTGTCTCGAAACATTTTGGTGGTTTATTTTCAGTCAAGTTTCGTTTCAAGAGAAACAGAAACTCATTGAAAAAGATATCAATATTTTTTTTTTTTTTTTTTTAATTCAGAAATTAAGGCAAAGTTAATACGTGTTGAAAATTTTTATTTTTTGTCTATTAAGGGAGCCAATGGCTTTGAAAAGTCATTTTAAATGAATTACAATTTTTTTTAACGAAAAATGAATGAAACTTTATCAAGTTTAATAGAATTTTAATTAACCCATTCCAAATTGGCGAAATGAAAAAATAACTAAACTTTTTTCTCGATATATCAAAATTTTTGAGATAACGTAACCAAGACTTCTAACAATTTCCACATGTTTTTGGTCGTCAACTATTTATGGTTTAACTAGCTCGTGGTAAAAAAAGTTGTAACGAAGGAATCGATCGTGTGTACTCGACCAGGGTAAAATTCTTCACTCAAGCAAAATAGGTGCGATAACGTTATCGATTTTTATTTATGGGTGAATAAAATTAATTCTTGTCGTTGGTGTTCCAAGGATCAATGATGAAAAATACTTCGTGTTTTTTCACAATTGAATAATTTCGAGGTAAACATATACAAATAGCAAAAATCCCCTCCCGGGGAAAAAAACCTGGACAAGTACATTGGTGGTCCCTCGTTTCCCTATAATATCACAAAAAATCCATAACCCCACTTAATTTTTTTTCTAATGTTTGCTAATTTTATTCATATCCCGGAGGGGAACCAACCATATAGATCACGAAATATCCTGCCAAAAACCAAACTTCATAATAAATGTTACTTTGAATGTATTTCCACAGAACAAAACAGGAATCAAAACATTAAAAAATCAGCGTAATCAAGATGAGAAAAATACCACTTTTAATTGGTATGTAAGAAGTATCAATAGTATAGAAAAAAATGAAAATAGGTCACCATTTAAGTTACGTGCAGCAATAAAATTTATGATATCAGTACTAGGACAAGTATTTCTTTGGTGACTGAGAAGATATCAAGATGGACGTACCGGCAACGTAGGGCATGCAGTTGGTGCATTGCTTCTGGGATCTCCTAAGTCGAGTAGCTACTTTTGTTTTGGCTATGGCGCGACCAATGTTGCCAGATAGTATTTACTTATATGACCTAATGAAACAACATTGCCTGCGCCGTGGCTAAAACAACGAAAAACATTCAGAAACCAGTCGAAAACTCGACACACAAACGCAGGAACAGGAAGTTTCGCATAAGATCCCGTACTTTTGTAATGTTAAAAAAAGACTTTAATTTATGTCCGTACATGATAGCACAATTTTGTTTGATTGGTAATAATTTGATGAACGTTCACCACCGTACGTTGAGCGTATACGCACAGAGTACTTGTCCGGCCCATAACTTTTTATTAAAATTGCTCATTCAAGTGAAAATCAAATTGGAGATGCTTTGCGTTGCATGCGTTGCTTTTCGCCGTCAGAAATTTATAAGAAAATCAATTCTTCTGCGAATTGCAGAATGGCCTTGTATCATACGCAACATTCGACGTCGATTCAATCGGAATAAAATGGTGTTCGTAGTCATCATAAAATTGCATTAACATAAAGTGCAGTCAGTTATGAAATTTCTGAAAATGCGACTCAGTAAACCATTGCCAGCAATGTTGCGTATCATACTTTCGAAAACTACTATTACCAGCAATGAAAGTTATTATACTTTGGAAAGCTACTATTTATTAGTAGAAGATCTAAGTAACCACTGGTGAATGGTCAAAAGATCAATGCAGGCTATGAATGCACCATCAAATTTGTGTCCAAAGTTTTAAGATCACGCAAATTTCACACAAAATAATCCCCCTCCGTTCGTTTCATTTTGACGTTCTTGGGCGCCAGCTATCAAAATAGCCCTTTATGTTTTGAAAATGAGAATTTAAACCGTTATGCGGGATTAATCATAAAAAAAATAAAAATTAAATAAGACAATACCAACAATGAAAAAGTGCGTATTTATAACCCTTGATTTTTTAGAGAGACCCCTGATTTTTACTGGAATGAGCAATTTTAATAAAAAGTTATGGGCCGGACAAGTACTCTGTGCGTATACGCTCAACGTACGGTGGTGAACGTTCATCAAATTATTACCAATCAAACAAAATTGTGCTATCATGTACGGACATAAATTAAAGTCTTTTTTTAACATTACAAAAGTACGGGATCTTATGCGAAACTTCCTGTTCCTGCGTTTGTGTGTCGAGTTTTCGACTGGTTTCTGAATGTTTTTCGTTGTTTTAGCCACGGCGCAGGCAATGTTGTTTCATTAGGTCATATAAGTAAATACTATCTGGCAACATTGGTCGCGCCATAGCCAAAACAAAAGTAGCTACTCGACTTAGGAGATCCCAGAAGCAATGCACCAACTGCATGCCCTACGTTGCCGGTACGTCCATCTTGATATCTTCTCAGTCACCAAAGAAATACTTGTCCTAGTACTGATATCATAAATTTTATTGCTGCACGTAACTTAAATGGTGACCTATTTTCATTTTTTTCTATACTATTGATACTTCTTACATACCAATTAAAAGTGGTATTTTTCTCATCTTGATTACGCTGATTTTTTAATGTTTTGATTCCTGTTTTGTTCTGTGGAAATACATTCAAAGTAACATTTATTATGAAGTTTGGTTTTTGGCAGGATATTTCGTGATCTATATGGTTGGTTCCCCTCCGGGATATGAATAAAATTAGCAAACATTAGAAAAAAAATTAAGTGGGGTTATGGATTTTTTGTGATATTATAGGGAAACGAGGGACCACCAATGTACTTGTCCAGGTTTTTTTCCCCGGGAGGGGATTTTTGCTATTTGATATCACTTCTTTTTTCGATAGTGTTTTCATATAGTTCGCTTTATATAGACTCCAATGGAGTCTGTATATAACAAAAAAACTTACAACGTGTTTGCATCATTACATCATGGATTTATTTCAATGACAGCAGGAATCAGTACTGTTCACTCTACTAATTCGACATAAGAGAATGAGACAGATTTTCTACCATAAATTCATTATTATTGAGGTTGTTTCAATATAGGAGCGTTTCGTTCCTGTGATAAGAAAAAAGTTATAATGTTTTTAAAAGAGTTAACTACAGACTCGAGATACTTTCGAGATGTTAGTAATTCGTTGATAGGTTATTATTCGATTATAGCTTGGCAGGAAGGTGTTATGAAGAGACCTCAAGTACCAGTTTTTTCCCCAAGGCACAAATTCAGAAAATTAAACACTTTATCATGAGCTTTCAAGTTGTGTATTAAAATAAGTCATTCAGGGGCGAAAAGGCAGCGAGGATATTAGCAATTTCGGTCTAAGCTATAAATAGACAATTATATTTAACTTTATTGTCAGAAGGAGCCTCAGAATTATTATTCTTTCAAAGATGAAATGACGGAAGATTATGATGCATCATCCTTGGCTTACAAATTGTTTTATAAAACATAGAAAAGAAATTAGATTAAGAAAAAATTCGGCCGAAATACTTGACGAGTGTTTTTTTACTTAATTCACATAA
Organism: Rhimphoctona megacephalus; assembly: GCA_963989365.1. Lineage (NCBI taxonomy): Eukaryota > Metazoa > Arthropoda > Insecta > Hymenoptera > Ichneumonidae > Rhimphoctona > Rhimphoctona megacephalus. The sequence continues at coordinate 21,548,836 of OZ022422.1, forward strand.
TGTATCAGTCATGGTGATAACCTCGCCAAGTACTTCGGCCGAAATTCTTTTTCATCTAATTTTTTTTCGTTTGCAATCTTTTTTTTGCTTCGGACTCTTATTGGTACAGAGGTTTTATTTTCATTCTGGTTGGTAAAACAACTGCATTTTCGAACTTGATTCTTTTCTCTTTCAACATTCAACATTATTTGAAGATTTTATGTCACACGATAAAGCCTCTCGTACTTGGCTACATATATTTTAGTATAGCTCAATTTATTTTCCAACTTTTTGCGAAATCTAACCTTAGCTTTTTGCGAGGATTAACTCATTTTGTTTTGTGTGATACATTTTTTGAGAGTGGTCACTTTTCTTACTTTTTGATAGGATTTGATGTTTTCAGGGATTTTTGCGAGAAAAGGTTTTTGTAGTGTATGTATATTCGTGGAAAAATATGGGAATGGGGGTCAACAAATGTACTTGTCCAGGTTTTTTCCCCGAGGGGAATTTTTATGCATGACATGATTCGTTTTTTCTCGTTCTTTTCAAACATCTCGATTTATATAGATTAGAAAAAGGTTATATTGGGAAATTTTCGGTTTTTCGTTTCCAAACCCTGACCCCTTCTACTTCGAGTCAGGTTTTTTCCCCATGAAATAAAGGGACACGTGTTTTGGAATTTTCAATGGGTGGGGTAAAATTTTCGAATGACGAAATTTCGAACAGCTAAAATAGCGAATTTTAACATACAGTTATCGATATATATATATATATATATATATATATATATATATATATATATATATATATATATATATATAATTGTATGTTAAAATTCGCTATTTTAGCTGTTCGAAATTTCGTCATTCGAAAATTTTACCCCCACCCTTTTCAATTTGGCATTTTTTTTATTCTCGAGCAAGTCAATTTTTTTTGACATTTCGATATACCCTTCTGGAATCAGGCTAAAATAAGTCGGGAACTGGAAGTCTGATACAAAAATTTACAAAGCTTTTGAGGGCAAGATTAGAGCAGTCAGAACTTTTCCATACAATTTGTAGCTACTTGAATTTGTGTTTATCAAATAAACATATTAAATAGCAGTATCTCCTTGTTATATTTGTAGATTTGTGGTAAAAAATAATACGTTTATTGCAGCTTGTTGATAAAAATGGAGATTTTTTTCGAAATTTTTCATTTTTGATTCATGATAATATAAAAAACCAGTTCACGTATGTTTACAGAAAACATATCGAATCTATTGTGAAAAAAGTTCACGCATTTTTTCATTCTTACTTTTATTAACAAGGTGGAATCATGATTATTTTTCAATACCATTGAAGAAGTTACTATCATGAAAATAAAAAGTTACAACTATTTCAATATTATCATTGATCATAGAAAAGTTCAAATAGTATGTTATGGAAACTCCAAAACAATATATTGAACAAAGCGGACAAACTCAGACCAGGATCGTACCCAAGAGAATGCAGTGAATTTAGTTGTATTAGTCACATTAGCTTTGAGCAAATTTTGATACCATCAAAACCAGAGCGACCGTAGAGGAAAACTTTTGGAATAAAACTTTTTCAATTAATAATACCATAATCAGAGCTAAAAAGTGGAAATATTTACCGCACATGTCTCCTCTTCACAAAATGTTCAAAGTTTGTATAGATATCGGCTACATTCCAATGATACAAATTTTGATACTATCAGAAGAAGAGCACCCGAAAACTTTCCGAAACGACTTTTTAAATTTATTATGCCACAACTAAAGTGGAAAAGTTAAAAAAATAGTGCACTTTCGGCCCAACAAAGTTCAGAAAATTTGGATGCATCTATTGCGTTCCGAGGACAGAAATTTTAATCCCATCCAAAAATGAGCAGCCAAAGACTTTTTGTAATAAATTTTTCCATTCATAATGCCACAATCAGAGACAGAAAGTGGAAATATTTGGCGCATGACGTTTCACAAAATGTTGAAAGTTTGTAGGTATCGGCTACACTCCCATGAAACAAATTTTGATACTGATAGAAAAAAAGGACCCGAAGACTTTTTGAAACCACTTTTTGAATTTATTATGCCACAACCAATATAATATATTGACATGATATTTGTCAATATCATTGAAGGAGTCAATACCATGAGAATCAGAGGTGACAGTTATTCTCATATTCTAATGGAATTTCAAAAAGATCAAATAGTATGTTATGGGTACCTCGAAACAATATATTGAACGAAGTAGATAAATTCAAACCAGGATCCTGCCCAAGAAAATGGAGTGAGTTATTCAGAGAATGGAATGAGGATAGTTGTATCAGTTGCATTAGCTTCACGCAAATATCGATGCCATCAGAACCAGAGCAACCATAGAAGGAATTTTTTAAAATAAAAATGTTTCAATTTATGATGCCAAATCGGAGCCCAACATGGAAAATACTTAGCACACATGTCGCTTCACGAAACTTTCAAAGTTTGTAGGCATCCGCTGCATGCCAATGATACATATTTTGATATTATCAGAAAAAAGAGCACCCAAAGACTCTGAAACAAATTTTTTTGATTTATTTTACCAAAATTAATGCGGAAAAGTGAAAAAATATGACGCCCATTTAGTCCAACAAAATTGAAAAATTTTGGATATATCCGTTGCGTTCTGAAGCCAGAAATTTTTATCCCATCCAAAAATGTGCATCCGATATACTTTTTGTAACAATTTTTTAAATTCATAATACCACAATCAAAGATGAGAAGTGGAAATACTTAGCATACATGTCGCTTCACAAAATTTTCAAAGTTTGCAAGTATCCGCTGTAGTCCAATTATCTACATTTTGATACTATCAGGAAAAGAGTATCCGAAGACTTTTGAAACAACTTTTTAAATTTATTATACCAGAACTAAAGAGGGGAAGCAAAAAAACACAGTGCTCTACAAGCCCAAAAGAATTCAAAATTGTTCAATGTATCCAATGGGTTTGGAAGACAGCAATTTTGATCCTATTCAGAAATGAGCAGCTAAAGACTTTTGTAACAAATTTTACAATCCATATGCCAGTCAGAACCGAAAAGTGAAAATACTTGGCACACATGCCGCTTCACAGAAATTTCAAAATTCGCAGGTATACGTTGCATTCCTATGATACAAATTTTGATACTATCCGAAAAAGAGCACCTGAAGACGTCATGAAACAACTTTTTGAAATTTATTATGACACACCTAATGAAGAAAAGTGAAAGAACATAGCGCACATTGGGTCTAAAAAAATTCAGAAATTTTGGATGTTTCCATGGCGATTCGCAGACAAAAAGTTTGATCGCATCAATAAATGAGCAGCCGAAGACTTTATGTAATGAATTTTTCAATTAATAATGCCACAATCACAGACAAAAAGTGGAAATACTCAGCATATATGTCACTTCATAAAGTTGTCAAACTTTTTCGGTGCCCGCTGCATCTCAATGATACAAATTTTGATACCATCAGAAAACGATTACCCGAAGACTTTTTGAAACAACTTTTTGAATTTATTATGCCACAACCGAAGCAGAAAATAACTTAGCATACACTGGGCCATAAATTGTCTTAAAGTTCGGATGTACCCATTGCGTCACAATGACAAACTTATCCCATCCATAAATGGGCAAGAAATTACTTTTTGTAACAAATTTTTCAATTCATGTTGCCACAGTCAGAGCAAAGAAGTATAAATACACAGCACACATATTTTCCAATAAAATGATGAAACTTGGTATGGATCCTTGATCTTGGTATATGCATACCAATGAGATAAAAAAAGGGATCGAAAGACACAACCAAACTGAATAAAGAAAAATATGATAACTTATTAAAATAATGATGACACAATAAATCTAAATAGCACACATTCATTTGATTAAAGTTTTCGGTTGTTTATTTGAATTCATCAACATATATACAATATTTGCGTGTTCTTGCCTTATTAAGAAATGAAATTTCTGATTAGAAAGAAAATTCGAAGTTATAGGTTAACGAACTTATTTTTCACGCAGTTGTGTAATCAAAACTTTTATAAATATTTTTGACACACGTATAATTTTATCGTATAAATTCAATGCGTAACACTTTTTTTCCACTGAACATCGAAATAACTTTAATATACACAAATTCGCATTCGCCGTTTATCAACACACAGACATCTAAAGTTTTTACTCTTCTATATATATCACTGAACCTCAAAAAATTGTTTTTCCGAAATTTACATTTAAAACAAGGATTGCAACAAAATTGTCACAAATAGCGGAAAGTCAAAGTGTTTATACAAGGAGACATTGCCCAACACTATAAAACACTCGCGAACCGATTGCCATAGGAGTAAACAACCGGCACTGTTTTCACAAAACTCACATAACATAAATATTTTAAATCGAATTCATACATCTTGCACTGTTTCCCGGAAATTTTATTATTTAGACAGACGATGAACGAATTTAGACAATCGATGAACAAATGATGATTTAGTCGATGTGAACGATGTGACAGAAGACCGATGATCGTAAACAGACGTGTGAACGATGAGACAAGGGGTACGTTCGGCTTGCACGCTTTCAGCGCTCAAAGGGTGCGTTCGACTTGCACGCTGTACCGTGCTTCGGTATTACTATATCCAAATATATACGTTCAAACTTTTCGTCCGATCGGTACAGACAACGAAGTCAGATGGACTTCGTTGGTACAGAGGAAAAACGAGTCACTCGTGATATCACTGAATCTCAAAATAATTGTTTTTCCGAAATTTACACTCATGATCCACACGTCCTGCACTCAACACTTTCAACACTACGTTAAAACATTATTACCGGTATTTCGAATCACTGGTAAATTTTCTTTCCCGATTTTACGACGAATGCCCGTCAGTATTAATGGTTATTGCCTATATAACCAAGCTCTACACACACGTCCCGCACTGTTTTTTATTTTTTCTAAACTCCGTTCAAACTTTGCAGACGAAGACGATGTAAATAAGAAAAGGATCAAAGTCATGACCAATCAGGAATTTTCTCACCGGGGATTGGTCGAGCCAGGTATATTCTCACCGGCAATTGGTTATGATGGGCATCAAAAGCCTTTTGTTGGTAGCGGTCGAAGACGCGTATACAGACACGCCAATTTCTTGAATGTGTTAGAATCAAGCATAATCCTAAACCTGTGCAAAGTTTTTTCTCAGCAATTACGCAACCAATCGTGCTGCTTTTAGGCTCAATCGAAAGAGCATCGCTGAATTAGTCAAAAGTTCGCTTTTCAAGTCGTCAAACGACTCCTAGGCTCTACAATTAGCGGAAACGTCATAAAATTTTTACCCCCACCACCGCGAATCGTCTTGTTTCGAGATAATATAGTCTCGGCGAGCCTCGGGACAGCAGACGACAGAGCTGTCAATGTACTTGTCCCGAGACTCTACCGAGTCTCTTGATTTCGTGACAAAACAACGTATGAAAATTTAATAATTTTTTTTGCCAACAAATAAAAATTCAATTATTTTCTACGACGAAAAATGTCTCTTTAAGATTTTATTTGCAAAAAAATAGAAATCAAATTATTTTTTGGCAGCCGGATCCAAAATGGGAATTTCCACGTTCGAGATTAACGATCGAGCAAGTTTTGGGCGAGGGTGAATTTGGACGAGTTTTGAGAGCTAAAGCAGTCGATATTGGGGGATGGCCAGGGCCCACAACTGTAGCAGTTAAAACTCTTAAGGAAGACGCAAGTGCATCCGAACTTGCTGACCTTCTGTCCGAATATCAATTACTCAAAGAAGCTCAACATCCCAACGTGATAAGACTTTTGGGCGCTTGCACTTCGCCCGGTGGTCCGGTCTACCTCATTATCGAGTTTGCGGAATTTGGTTCGTTAAGGTAAGTCATCATTTGTTAAGGATGTCGTAGCGGTTCCGTGTAGTCAATTGACCGTATATAAAAATTTTTCCTTGAAAAACTACAAATTGACACTATTATGCTGTATAAAATATTTTTTTTTTTTATACATTCGTAATAAAACGACAGCAATCCTGATCAATGAGATAATATTTTAAGAAATTACGTATTTTTAATCACTCAATCGAGCTACTCGTCGTCAGCTGTCAATAGTCGATGAATTTTTCATGCGAAGTCTGGCAGCGCTGCGCACTCGCACTGTAAACATAAACCTTCTTAACTTCTTTTGATAGCAGAATAGTTCTCATTTATCAATAAGCTTGTGTTCGAGATAACTTAAAATGTTGTGACCTTGTTAAAAAAATTCATTTGTACGCCCAGGACCGCACATTTGGTGCCTTCGATAATATTTCTGTTTCAGCGTAGCCTAATATAGGTTATATTACCAATATCACGAATGTGTAACATTGCCAGCTCATTGTAAGAATTTTTCAGCGCGAACCGATCGAACAACTAATCGAGTTTATTGGGGTTTTTCCAACTTTAACTCAAAATTTTGCAAGAACTAATTCGATAACTCGTTTTTTTTATGTTACGATATCAATCTTTGATGATTGATTTGTAACTGAGAATGAAAATTTTATGGCTACGTAATAATTAAATATACGTAATTTCTGATCGGAATAAAATTCGAAGAGTTACGTCATAAGACACCGGGTTAAAGTCACAAATTTTTGGAATTTAATTGCTCACTTGAATTATCGGTAAAGTGTTCCCAATTTTTTTCTGAAGAAAATAGTGAGTTCAATCGACAACATGATTCAAATCTGATATTTTGCCTAATACTCGACCTTTCGCTACGACCTCCTTAACACAAAATGGACTTTGTTTTTGAATTGTAGTAATAATATCTTACTCTTATACCCTCGTAAACATATTTTTTTATACATCGCAGTTTCACTTCTACCGCGTGACTTTTCACGCATCCCCTTTTTTCCATTTTGGATGCAGTCTTTTTTTTTCTTAAATGAAAATAATATTTGGTTTTATTCTCCTTCTATATTTTTGTATTCCAAAAAAGGCACAATAGGTTTGTGATACGAAAACTCTTGAATCGCTGGAGGCATCTTGAAAAAACGACATCGATCGTTGTTCCTGATCTTGTCGTAGCTTCTTCGGGATTGTTGGTAAATTCCATTCTGAGTTTTTCTTTCAGGAAATTAACTAACGAGCCTCTGGTATACAAAAATTAATATTGAATTCCCTACCAAGAATCATAGGAATTTCGTCTAAATTCTCACCTAAGAGCGCAGCACCGTCAATTGTGTATGGCAGCAACGTTCGGTAGAAGAGCCGTATGATCTCATGAACGGTGTTATTTAGATCAATGTATACTGTTACTAACAATATTCGCTGATTGAGTGAAAGTCAACGAAATTCCTTTTGAAGGCCGCCCATTGCCGTTGCAGTTTTTCGAATGTGGTAGAATTTCTGATGGTCATTATCGGCTCTCACCCGCGATAAAGCAACGTACAATAGTCGCTGCGAATGAGTTCTGTGATATCCGTAAACAACCTCATTGTACGTTCCTCTTTGCGATTTATGGATCGTCATAGCACAGGCAGAAACAAGTGGAAAATGATTCCATTTCGCGACTTTAACTTTATTATTGTTTAGAAAAACTGTTGATGATCACGGTTCTATTGGCACTGCAGCCTAACAAATATTATTTTGCCGCATATAAGCAGCAGCTTTTACTCGAATTTTCTTTCCAATTTCTTGTTCTGAATCCAGGAATTGCAGCCATACACGAGTAACTTCGCTACATCATTTGTTCAGTGTGCATTAATTTTTCGACTGCGTCGCTAGCCAACCCATCAGAAACATCCTTATTGGTTGTTCTGAGATAGTATTTACCCAAAACGGAAGTAATCCCATAAGGTAATCCACCAGTATCGATAACAGACATTTTGTGGAGTTTCTGACGAACAAACGCTTGCTGTTCTGCATTGTGGCAGCTAACGTAAATATTTTTAGCCGTTGAAATCACTTTGCTCTGTTCCGAATTCAAAACTGATTCATTGTAATCGGATACTGAATGGTTTTTAAGAAAAAGACAATTGATTGAGAAAAAGATAATTGATTTGGAAATTGTAATATCATATTTCATTATATAATTATAATAATTATGACGAGTAATGAAAATATAAGTCAAAAAGGATATTCAACAATTGAATATTTATTATTGCAACAATTGCATTAATAATGAAAAAATAATGATATTAATAATAATAATTGTGTAAGCAACAGAGATAAAGTTGAAGTCTGTGTAGCTTTGAAAATCGCGATAGTTACGCAGACAGAAAAACAACATTATATACTGAACAGTATGTTCGCTTTCACAAGTGATTGGGTGGCTGAGGTGATACCGTATCGGCCTCGTAAGCATGCGGTTTTAACATCGAATCTCGGTCGGAAAAGATTTTTTTTTTTTTTTTTTTTTTTTTTAATTTTGGGCTCTTAACTACTCTTTTAGCTCAGACTGCTGAGAATGGGATTTCGTGACGCGTTTTTCGTTACATGCCCAAACGGATTTACCCTTGCTATAGAAGTTTCACTTAAAAAAATGTTGCGATTTTATTCTATGATTTTTTTTTTAAATTTCGTTCATTTTTTAAAAGTATGGATTGAAATTTCTAAATTTTTGAAACGTTAATTGTCTTTGATTTATTTAACTTTAATTACTCTCGTTCTCATTAGTAAAATTGTCGGTATATTCTCATTTTTAATAACGAGAACTGTCCTTCGCGATCAATTAAATCGAAAATTCCAAACAACTTAATGTACCAGGAATTGTATGGGAAAAAGTTGTTAATTATAAATGCGAAATGCATAATAAGGAAAGAGCACTTCATTGTATAAAATTGAATTTAAATTGCATTTAATTCGACGAATGAAAAAAATATATATTTTTTCAAAAATTATTTAAGGCAAAGTTTTAAAAGAGAATTGAAGGAACGAGTACCTAATCAATTAGTATTTATAATTGTATCGATTTGTTCTTAAAATTCTTTAAATATTCGATTTTATGAAAAACCGAAAATTAAATGTTATTTGTGTTTGAAAAAATTTGAAAAAGATAAAAAAATTGTTATCAGGAATTATTTGAGGAGAAGTCGTCACTTAGAATCAGAAGGACGAGCACCTTGTTCGACCTCGTTATTATCAGCATCTCCAGGAAACGCTCGTGAGGAATTGCAATCGAATGACACAACGTCAAATTATGCGATAACGCCACGTGATATATTGTCCTTCGCTTGGCAAATAAGCAAAGGGATGGCCTATTTGACGGACATTAAGGTACAATCAAACAAAACTCCGTAAACTTTATCCATCAATTAATAATCCACTTTCGACCCTCGACAAAACTTTGACAGGTTCTGATTAATAAAAAAAAAACAGAAATAATGAATTCTTCTTATCCACTTGGCATCACAAATATTCTACGAAATAAACAAACCTTGAAAGATTCTCATAAACTTGTTCGTAACTTTTCAGTTGGTCCATCGCGATTTAGCAGCGAGAAATGTTCTTCTGGCGACAGGGAAAGTCTGCAAAATTTCTGATTTTGGACTGACACGTGACGTTTATGAAGACGATGCTTATTTGAAGCGTAGCAAAGGACGAGGTAATTTTACGATCTTCCCTTTTTTAAAACTCCAACAAAATTAAATAATCAATTCAAAAATTGACAATATTTAAATGAAATGAAAAATTAACAAATTATCAGACTTTGTACAGGAAAAACTTTATTAAGTTCTATGAAACTGTGAACTGATTTCAGTACCCGTGAAGTGGATGGCACCAGAGTCATTGGCGGATCATGTTTATACGAGTAAATCGGACGTTTGGAGTTTTGGTGTTCTGCTATGGGAATTAGTGACATTAGGAGCCTCACCTTATCCCGGTGTTGATGTTCATAATCTTTATAATTTATTGAAGGCTGGCTATAGAATGGAAAGGCCAGCAAATTGCTCGACGCAATTGTAAGAAATTGCTGAACAATTTATTTATAATTGCTGATGAATTTATTTATAAATTCTTATTTTTCGATGAACAATATATAAGAGTAATTTCGATCGTACAAATTATTAATTTTAGCGAAAATAAGAGAACGAAACAACGTTTTTTTAATATAAAATCCTTCAAATAATTTTTGCATGACTTTGAAAAAGTACCTTGAACAATAAAAATAACCGGTCGATCTACATTCATTGCGCGAAGCTCTCAAAATCGTTTTTTTTTCTTTTTTTATTTCTGACACATAAATTGATAAATCGTGCTGTAGAATAAGCAAAGAGGGACATATTCATTCACAATCAATTAATAAAATACACACTCTGTCATTCTAACCAGATACAAATTGATGGTTTCTTGTTGGCACGACGAGCCTGGCATGAGGCCATCGTTCAAGGAGCTCACCTGTCATTGGGAACGAATGCTCGAAGATGGGGTCGAGTATCTCGACCTGAATCCTCGTACTGTTCATAATCAGGCGTACTTCGCCTCCCTTCATGCCTTGGACAGTCCTATCAGTGAGTTTTACCTCCCAGATCAAACTTCTCATTTTTTTAGCAATTAAAAAGGAACATTCGATAAAAAACAAGTTCATAAATTGTATTTTATAACATTTTTTGTATAAAAACGTAGTAAAAAAGAAAATGAACTTGTAATCATGTCTGAACAGGTGAAAAATATTTTTTTCTTTTTTTTTTGTGCGCTTTTAATTAACGGAGAATTTTTTCATTGGCAGAAAGGAACATTCAATAAGAAACAAGTTCATAAATGATATTTTATAACATTTTTCGTATAAAAACTTAGTAAAAAAGAAAATGATCTTGTAATCATTTCTTTTCTTTGGTATGCTTTCAATTGACGGATCATTTTTTATTTTTTTATTTCTTTTATTTGCAGGTTCGAGTGTCGAAGGTATGACAAACGGAAATTTGAGTATAATAAAAACCGAGGCATTTAATTACATGAGTAAACCATCGGAGGAGCCGATTAAAAAGTGTGACAAAGTTGACAAATTGCACGCACTTTGGCACGAGCCAATAGCTTCGTTTCCTGAGGAGCCAGGGAAAAATTCTCCTGTCTCATACGTGAACGATCGCACGGTGAATATCAACGTGAATCATTACGAGAGTCCGATTAAATTGCGGAATTCGAGTGTCGCGAGTAACAGCGAGAACGATCTTAAAACGCCGAGCAACGAGAGGCCACAATCTTACATCGACATGGCTGGTAAAAAAGGGGAAAATGGTCAAGACGATTTGTTGATGTTTAACAACGTCGACCGAATCGATCGAGACGATCGAGCGACGAATCAAACAAACCAGTGAGCCTATTTTCACATCGATTGATCGAAATCAATTTGATCGAAGGATAAGAAAATATTAGTCAAAAATGGCAAAATCTTGCTGGAGAATTCGTGAAAAAAAATTCTCACGGAATAAAAGGTGAGAAAAATAATCGTTTATGCAAAAAAAAAAAAAAACGAACAAACTCTCTGAAGATCTCATGAGAAAAATTCCCCATGGAAAAATAAATAAATATCAAATATATTTTCAGAAATATTCAAAGAAAATGCCCTAATCGCAATAAATATCAGCCGTACTCGAAAAAACAAAAAAATAAAAATAAAAACATGCACTTCCGGTGTCCTTCGAAATATCAAAGTTGAGATAAAAAAAATCGAAGTGAATTGAAAGATGAACAAAAAATATCGTTCAAAACCCAGGGAAATTGTGAGGTGCAGCAATTTTTTTGATTTTTTTTCCATGAGTTGTCAAAAGAGAATAGCGAGAGTGAAAAGAAAACGAAAGTAAAGTTGATAGAGAGGAAGAGAGAGAACGGATTACCTGATTCTAGAATAAGTAGCTTTTATTTAACTCGAGATCTATGACAATTGAGACTAGTCTTTTGTAACCGAAGTTACGAGTAATAAGTTAAACAAAACGAATCAAAATCCCCAAAAAACAAAAATAAAAATAAAAACAAAAACGACGAAGAAATAGTGACATAATATTATGACGAGAAAAGGAATAAAGGCAGAAGCGATCTCAAGGAATTTCTTGATAAATATTTTCGGATTTTGTGAAGCATTTGAAGGACCAAGCGAAGAGGCTCCATAGAAATTCAATGAAAAGGGTGTTAAGCCGGAATAAATTAATCAAGATTCATACCAAAATCAAGATAAACAAATAACCTCTGACCTATTTTTATTGTATTTAATACCGTTACGTAAATTAATTTAAAACAATAAATTATAATAATAATAATAATATCGATTAAATAAAATATTAATAATAATAATAAAAGTAGGATAATTTGTGAGAAATGGCGAATGATCGAATAACGCTAATCATGTATCTACGTCAATAGTTTTTAGATATATATTATACATATAAATATATTTATCATTCTCGTTGAATTTTGTATTTTAAGAAAAAAAAAAAAAAAAGAAAACCCCATTTTGTTCATTTAAAGAGTGCGTAGCTCGCCGGTTTATGCTTCCTATTAATTGTATTTCGTTGGACTCGTACAGTTTGCAAAAAAGAAGAAAAAAAAAGTCTTCTCGATCGTCGAGAAAACACCCAAAATACGATAAACGTTTTGTTTTTAAACTATTTGTTTCCGGTTGAACGAAGAAACCAATATCGAAAGTGAAAGACTGCGTTTCCCGTACCTTAATGACAGACGACAAAAAATACTGTAATTTTTTGTATTTCGAATGTATAGATTTAATAACGACGAAAGAAAGAAAAAAAAACATTCCACTATAGATACTATTTATTATATGATAGATTATCTTACGTGTAAAAAAGTATATATATATAATTATTAAATATATGTAAATTATAACGAGTATTTCGTCAGGCAATTGTAATCGTGATGTAATTTTTATGAAATTGTAACGCAAGTTCCGATTAAATTGTAATGCACTTTGGGCGATAAAACATCCCGTGCACCATTCTGCTTTTTCAAACTTTTAAATATGACGTGACGAATAAAGTGCTAACTTTCCAAAGGTGAAATCTGTGTTAAATATTATTGGAGTGTTTTTTTTTTTTTGACTGATCACCAATAATCGTCGAAAATGCAAAAATTAACACTTAGAGAGTGGGCACTAACGTTGGTGGGAATCCTAATACAGAAAAGGAATCGAAGAAGGAAAGAAAAAAAGAAGTGATCGTCTCGAATGCTCCTAAAGACAAGTATTGGGTTTTAAACTTAATTCCAGCTGTTTTTCAATAAAATAAAATAAAAATATTTATAGTTTACGGTACATACTATTTTATTCGAAGTATTGTCCTTCAGAAGCTACGACCTTTTCCCATCTTTCACGCAACAAATGGATTCCACGCCAATAGAAATCGTTCTTTTTTGAGACGATCCATTCGTCGATCCATTTCGACGAATCGGCGATCCATTTCTCTCATTCCCCCAACCGGAAAACCATTGCCAGAGAACCACTTTTCATGGGGTGCAAAAATAATCGACACAAAATCAATTTATTCGAGTGATTAAATTATCGTTTAAACAATGTCCACTTACCTGAAAAATCAATTTATTACCGTATCAACACCAGCATAGAAGTTGTGAGAAAGCAGCCCCGAAATAAAGAGCAAATTTCATCAAACTGGCACTTCCTGCTGCTCCCTGTAGTTCGCAGTATATAAATATACATTTTTTTTTTATTATAGTTTTTATAATCATTTTAGAATTTTTTGGTATTCATTCAAACTCCAAAAACGAGAATTATTTTTAAGTATAAAACAAATGTGAAAACGCATTCAAAATATAAAGTTCCCTAACAAGATCAAAGGAAAAGTTTACTCACGAGTACTGCTTGAAATGCAGTGAGACAAATGATGAATGAACTGGCGAACAACTGAACAAGCATGCTCGAACCAAAAAGTTCATTGATGTGATCAACGATTTTAATCAAACGTTGATGATGCTTGACACAATTCATGAAACGCTTTGTAAAACTATCTTCTTGCTCGTTGGTTTCTTCAAGATCGAATGGCACGAAACTACGAATAAAAAATCCTCTTCCGGTCTAAAAAAGCCGGTATCTAAATTGTCCCTTGATAATGCGAAATAAGCGCGTTTGCTCGAAGAATTTCGACAACTGATGTAATTCAAGGTCAGAACTTGGAGCTGCAGATATGTGAACCTCCAGAAGTCAATAACTTTAGCGTCTATTGTCATTATCTCGACCATTGTTGTTGTTAATCCGGATGCCTGAATGAAAAACGCAATTTGGTGCATCGATGGTTTCGTCGAATCAAATGGATACTCCGCACGAATTGGCAACGAACCGTTTTCCGTTGGTGCAAACAGGAGCAAATCTACTACGAGAAAACCTCCAAAATTCGAGAAAAAATAGACTCTTGCTTTTTCGTAAAGAATGAGACTTTTAACGAGATTTGCCACTGCTTGATCTAACAATAAAAACATTTAAAAAAATATTCGTCTTAAGGTAATATGGCAGCTTCACACTAGTCAAATGAGTGCTAAATTTTCAAAATACATTTATGCAAAGTTCAATACACTAATTGAATTAATTGAAGGTTGATGTGTATTATAGCATGTCTTATTAACTCAAATAAAAATTAATAACGATGGATTTGCAAAATCATCAACTGATAACTGCAACCTTCCATGTCATATTTTTATGGAGATTTTTCAAAGAATAATCCGTATTTCTCAACCGATTTTAATGCACCCCATCTTATTCTGTTCCTCAAGAGATCCTCTACGAATTCACCGTGTAAAATTTTTTTCTAAACTTGTTAATATGAAAATTACAGCAATTGGTTTATGAACATTTTTTTAAGCTAATTAAACAATTGGCTGCAACAGTAAAACTATGAAACTCAGAAAAAAATCCACACGGTGAATTCGTAGAGGATCTCTTGAGGAAGAAAATAAAACGCGGTGCATTAAAATTGGTTGAAAAATACACGGATTATTCTTTGAAAAATCTCGATGAAAACATGACATCGTGGAATTTTCCATTTATCATTGAAGGTTTTGCAAATCTATTGTTATTAATATTTTTTTAGATTAATAAGACGTGCTGTAATACAAATCAACCGTCAATTCATTTAATTAGTGCATTAAACTTTGCATAAATGTATTTTTAAAATTTAGCACTCATTTGACTGGTCTGCATCAGCTATTTTAGTTTAATAAGACTTTTGTAACGGTTGAAAAAGAGTTGCAACTCATATTTTTCTTCTTAACGAACGAATATCTTAACATCTCCACAGGATCATGGACCCTGTTGATCAAAATTTCAATTTTTTCACGACGTAATTGAAAATTGAACATTTTAAAAATAACGACCGATATACCAACGATAAAGCAACCGTCGTCGGTCACAATCATTAAATCTCTATAATTCGTCAAAAGATCGACAACGATGTACCGACAAATGTACACATGAGGGTGAGCATGATTTTGTTATAAAATATGCGTAAAACAATTTAAACATTCCCGAAGAGTCAGAATGTGGAGCCCAAAGCCCAAAATATCTGTCAGAAACGAATAAAAAACGAAGAGATTTCTGGTGAAACTAAAAATAAGATATTTCAAAGTTGACTACACTTTTTTGTCGCTACGTATTTTTACCTCAGAACCAGAACGATCGTGTTGAGTATTTCCCTGTGAGAATCAACCCCACTCGTATCCATCGTGGTTGTCAATGAGCAGCCACCTACTACTGGTGCGAGATCGAAGGGAAAAAAGTCCCTACCATGCTCGAGTGAATCTCATAAAATTGTGCATTACAAATTAATCGCGAATTAAGACATTAAATCTTTTTCGATTTCACCTTTGTGCAAGAAAGTCGGTTATAATTTTCTAAAACGTTTGTATAAAAAATGGCACTTCCGAGAGACTCGACATCTATCGTTTTCCCTTCGTTCTCTTTTTCGAAGTAACATCTACGCTTGCCGGAAATCGGAAAGTCGATTATTTTCGATAAGAAAATAAAACGCGATTGTACGAAGACGTTTGCGTCATTTCGAGATAGAGATTTACGTAGAAATTGATTCTTTCTGTAAAATATGGTAGGGTGGCAAACGCATTTTACTCGAGATTACAATGTAACACGCTATCCCACGCTAACTCGCTCGAAGCCACACTGTATTACAACCTGCAATCACTGCCCTTCTCTTTTCACTCTGCATCACAAGTTAACCACAATCTTTAAAGTCGAACAAAATCAATATTTCAAAATTCTCCATTTACGAAATACTTTCGAACATTTTTCTGTCCCACAAGAGTACGAGTCGCTAGCTATAATTTTCGAAACATTTCTGTATTTTCGTAAAAAAGTAGCTGGGCTTTAACCCCTTGCAGGAACAACAAGTTTATTCACCACTTTTTCATACACGTGAAGCATCCTATAATAAGGGATATTCAGAAAAGTAGACTACCGGACATTAGAGACGAAAATCCACGAAGAAATTCGTCTAGACATCATTTTTTCGTCAGTTTTATAAATCAGAATAATAGAACCTTGCTCTAAATTATATCTAAAATTCAGTGTTCTTTTGCGTTTGCCCAAAACTGAAATAAAGTCGATCTCGACATTAAAAAAATGGTATTGTTCGTTCATACGCGATTCAGCCGATTTTATGGACTTTGTAAAATGTCAAGTGTGAAGAAAAATGATGTGTAAAATGAACATATTCCTAAAGACGAGTCCTGATAGAAATACAATAAAACAAATTTCTCATAATTTGTTTTTTCTAAAAAAACTCGATGAAAAAATCTAGTTTGGCACGAGACTTTTGTTCAGCCTTTCGAATATTATTCTTCAGTCAAGTTATTAACACGCATTATAAAAATTTTGCTTACAAGATTAATCTGTAAACTATGTGTGTGTGCGTGTGTATTTTTTTTATAAATTCAATTGATCAATACAAAATTCATCGGTATTATTTGGCGGTGTGTAAAATAAAGTCTCACTCTCACCGTTGTCACCAAGTAAATTGAGCTCGTCAATGTTCGTGGCATAGTACAGATGGCTTCCTTCGTCAGCTTGCTTTTGCTTAATTTCTTCATTTTTATTGGGCTCAAGAATCATTTTGAGAGGTAATTCCGATGGTAAAAGTACGGTTGAAAGAGTTTCTTCGGTTTGGGGACCTGGAAACAAAAATATCAACTCAGCAAGAAATGCCAATCACAATTCAAAGAAAAAACCATGAAAACTTATGAAAATTCATTTTAACAAAAGATTTATTTAAGGCACCATATCTACCTAGGTGGGTAAAAAAATTGCATTTTCCAAAAATATTTTTATTCGATAGTATCACCTTTTAGCTATATTCCTTGAAAATTTCATTGAAATATTCCTAAAATTGAAGACCCGTAACGCCACTTCACGATGGCGTCGTCAAAGCAATTCGTCCAATATATAAAAAACTTTCCGATGAAAATTTATTGGAGAGATATCGGAGGATTTACTCAAAATGCAAACGAGAGCATAAACAACAATATTTGGCAAATAGCTCCGAAAGTCTACAACAGCGGTGCATCAATTGTAAAAATTGGTGCAAATATCGCCCCATGCACTTTTAATGAAGGTGCAACAGCGTATTTGCTGATAATGCAGGAATTGGATATCTGCATTGAACGAAATTGCGCTGCATACTGCGAGATTCGAGATCGTGAGCGCATCTATCTAGCCGAAATTCGGACTCAGGAGGAGACGCGCGAAGGAAGAATTGCTCGCAAAGACAATCCTCTTTCCATTAAGCTGCAATTGCTGCTGAGAGTACCTTATATGGCCCTGAAATTGATAACTAGAGGTTAAGTTGAAAATTCTCCACTTAAATATAACAGCACCATACTTCAAACTTTAAACGCGTTTTTCTCGAAACATTGTTTTCAAAGTCGGTGGGCATGATATCTCGAAAACCACTTGATGGACTGTTTCCAAATTTACAGAAGATACGATGATAAACATTTAAAGGTCGTTGACGATCTCACTTTTTTAATATCGATTTTCATTATGTAATAGTTACGTAAAAATAACGATATTTTTCATAGATTTTGTATGCTCGAGTTTCAATACGTTGCGACTTTGTTAAAAAAAATGATTTTAAAAATCAACGATCGTCAACGATTCGTATTTATTGTTAACTCGAATAACCCGTTTGGTTTTTAGATTTCAGATGGACCGTTTAAGCTGGAGTGTCCACCGCTAAACATCGCGAAAAAAATGTCATCATTTGCCGGCGGCCACGTTTTCGTTTTTTTTCTATATTTTTTGGAATTTTTTTTAAAGGTACCAATATATGTACCTTTGTATTAAAAAAAATGCGTTTCTTTTTCACCAACCGTTTCCCAGAAAAAAGATTCGGAATTTGGCCATTTTTTTCGGGCCTCTAGGTAGATGTAGCGGCTTAAAAAATGCCAAAACTGTAAAAGAAAAGTAAAAATACACTTATTTAATGAATAAAATCTCACCAATGTCTTCACAAGGTATTGGTTTCTCCAAATAATCTCTCGGTATTTCGGCCATGGCGATTTTGATAGCCTCGGCAAATTCTACGCCAGAAACTCCGAAGAAACGTACTCGATCAACGGCGTAAATATTTCTCACGAATTTTTCCAACTCTCCGGGCATTTCGAAGCGTCTGAAGAGTCTTGCCTCTTCGGGTAAATCGTCGCGTTTACAATAAGGAAATTGTGCGACGAAATATCGTTTGTTTCGTTTGGGATAATTTTCTTTGAGTAATCGTAAAACGTGATTGTCCACGTTTCGATAAATGTGGGGCACTACTTTCCCTCCCGAGGGTGGAGACGTCGCTATCACGATTACATCGGCCTCGCGAAATGCCGAGTTGCACCAAAGGCCGGGATCCTTGATCGAGAATAATTTAAAATTAGTTGAAGAGTTGAAAATGAGCAAATTTTTGACAAATTCAAAAAAAAATCAAAGTACAGTAAATACAAATTTTAAGAAAAATAAAAAATTTACTTTTTAAGAGAATAAAAGAAATCTAAGACATTTTTGTATTTATAATTAATTAAAGTTCAATGAAAAATATTGTTCTTTTCATTGTTATTAATAATTTTAAGCGAAAATATTATTTTTGTCTATCTCTGGCGAATGGAAGTAATAAATAAATAATTAAAGCTATCAATAAACTTCCACGTGAATAATAATTGAATATAAATTGCAAAATAAAAAAATAAAAACAAATTAATGTCTACCTTATTGGCAGTTTTAGGAATATCGAGCACATCGATCATGGCATTAATATTACAACTTCTCATGTACAAGGCCAATTTTTTCACCGTGTCGATATGAGCCGTATGGGTGGGCGAATAAACAAGAAGACAATTAGTTCTTCGGTATTGTTGTTTGGCGAGTGAATTTTT
Organism: Rhimphoctona megacephalus; assembly: GCA_963989365.1. Classification (NCBI taxonomy): domain Eukaryota; kingdom Metazoa; phylum Arthropoda; class Insecta; order Hymenoptera; family Ichneumonidae; genus Rhimphoctona; species Rhimphoctona megacephalus. The sequence continues at coordinate 21,568,198 of OZ022422.1, forward strand.
CATGTATAATTTGTAAGTGTAATACATGGCGTAAAGAATTGCAGGTGGAATCCACACAACGCTGATTATCATTAAGACTAATCGGCGAGCGGATTGTTCTAGAAAGAAATTTTTTTCGACATAAATACATTTTATTATTCAACAAATGAATACTGCTCAAATATTGTTTTTTCTCACTTGTACTTATCGTAGGCGATGTGCTATTGACACAACCTTCGTCTCCACAAATTGGATGCACAGCGGCTACCTTGAAATAATGAACACCTTCAACCACGGTGAAATTATATCGAATCTCTTGTTCTCCATAGTGTTTCAGCTCCAAACTAACTTCGCTGTTGGTATGATTATTTATCATCCACACTTTGTAATCAGTGACGTTAAATGTTTCAGGTAGCGGTTGAATGTGCAATAAGAGTGATCCTGTATTGGATACATCGATGTAAAAAAATGGTGTAAACGTCCTAACGTCGTTTATACTTTTGTCTGCAAAATAATAAAAATGATGAGAAGATTTTGCATTTTTTAAATTTTCATTACGGTCAGAAATTAAATCCACGCAAATGATTTTTTTTGCATAAAAATTTAGCTGTTCTTTTCTTTTAATTTATTAATATTTTTGTAATGTACACTTTGCAATTTTTTAACGGATTTAATTTTACTAAAGAAAAAAAACCATGTACGACTCGATTTGCTGAAACAGATTTTAACTTTGACGCAATTTTGTGTCAAAGTCAATAAACTTACCAATTTCCATATGTCTTGGCACAACGAAAACCAATTTTCGACTGTACTCAAAGTCTTTGCCAACTACTAAGTATTCCAAACGATAGGGAATCGCTTCAAAAGTTTCTTCAGCAAATGGACAGGAGAAGAAAATTTCAGGAAAAGAAATGTCCTCGTTTGTAGGACGAATATCAATTTCAAAGCAATTGGCATGACGATAATTACTGGCGTTTTGATATCTAGCTATTAATCCTAATAAAAGGATAAATTACTCAATTATAATGTTTCAATGAAAGTTAATGGAGCTGAGAAATGGTGGTTTTGCAGAACGATTAAAACAATAAAAAAAAATTTGATTACTAATTATAATTTTTGGAGCATTTCAAAAATTTTGAAATAAAAGTAACGGTGGCAAAATTATTACGGTTAAATTTGATGTCGCTGATAGAGAGATTAAATGCCGTTGTCCTTCCTTGAAATTTGCCAAAATCTTTGACATAAGCGGAAAGTCTAATTTTCCCCAGAGATTCGCTGCCCGCAGGTGCGAAGCCTAAATTTTCGAAACGCAGATTGACGCAGTCTGGAAAATATTGCTATGCTAGAAAATTGAGGTATTGACGAAAAATTGCTTTTTAAAAATTTCTTTTACCTTTACCTCGTTGAACAGGTGTAAAAAGGCATTGTTGTCCCGGGGTTTGAAGTTCTGCATTCTAGAACGCAAGAAAGCAACATAGGAGTGACATAACCTTGAAGTTCAATTTACGAGATTTTTGACACTTAAGAGGTTAGAATTTTTTACTTACCTTGTGACAGATCTCCGAGTAACAATCGGACGCAAAAACCTTCGATGTTAGACATATCGCAACACTGAGAAATTGTATTATTACAAACATTTTTGTAGGTTAGAAAAAAAAATTGTGTCTTCATCAGAATCGTATTAATCTATGATCCTGCATTGTCCGCATTTCGCGAAAGTTTTGTTGTTTACCTTACACTATCGCGCACGAAACATCACTGTACGATTAGTCCATAACAAGTTTATTAATACTGTTTTTCGAAATAACATTGCCTCGTCGTTTTAATTATAGCAGCTCCGATTACGATTAGACAGCGTTGTCGCGATTGCAGCGCCAACTATCGGCCACTACGTGAATTAGGATAAATTATATTCAACATTTGATTTTAAATTCTTTTAGAGTTAATGTTCCACTTCAACGAAAAAAACAAAACATAGATTTTGTGCATTTAAAAGTGAATTTGTAAAAATGTTTCGTGTCAAAAATAATCGAAAAGTGTTACAGTTTATTGCAAATAAATATACAAAGTAAAAATAACATTCGCTCTCTATTTTTTCCTATAAACGAGATATGAAATCGAAGGATCACTAAAATTTCATCTTCGTCAAGAATAATTACGAGAAATTGTATGAACTCATAAAATGACTCATAAAATAAATTGCATCTTTAAAAACTAATATCCTGAGAGGAATAAGAGGTGAGGGAAAGTGACCGTAATAAAAGGGTAGAAAGTATAATAGGCAAATAAAAAAAATATAAAAAACACAGAATATATCCAGCAATTGTGTACTGCATTAAATTTAAAAAATTGCAATTACAAATTACGACATTTCATTACGAGAAAATGATGAGAAGCACGATAGGAAAAATAATTATTTTTTATTATTGAATATTGAAAGCACAATTAAATAACGAAATGAATAAAAACTTACAGAATTCACCATAAAAGCAAACAAATCGAAATTTGGTCATCATAATTTAAAAAAGTTAGTAATTTAAAAAAATCGTAAAAAAATCTTGATTATTTTATTTTTTAACAACATTGGATTTATCGAAATGTTTCTGGAGTCCCTGCCAACAGAGATGATAATCTTTGTCAAGGCTTTTGGTACTCGAGGCCCACTCGGTCAAACGTAAACACAGTGACGTCTCGAACATAAACGCCATTGTACCATCGGCGAGGCGTTCTGGCTCCAATTTGCATTTCGATGCAGCTTCAAAACACTGAGCATCCGGTCCATGCGGTGTCATCATAGTGTGTAACGAAGCTCCTCCAGCTTGAAATCCTTCCTCCTTCGCTTCGTAACGACCCTTGATCAAACCCATGAACTCGCTCATGCAATTTCCTAAAATTAAACAACAATTTATCAATAAATAACAATAGAACTAACAAATGCATTAATTGTATTTAAAATTCTGTTTGAACACAAATATTTGTAATTAAATAATATTCGAAGGTTCTGATTAAATAACAATAATAACCCTAATTAATGATTAATAATTAAAGCATCGATTTTTGGACAAAACTGTTTTCGAAAAAATGTTGTCATTGCCATTTCCGTGAGTTTCGAACGATCTCTTCTCGATGAGGCCACGAACTAAGTCGATATAAAGAAAAAAAAATTCGATGGAAGCAAAATTTCAGTTTTTTCTAGTTTTTCCTGCAAAACTACTCATCGCAAAAATGTTTAAATATTTTTTAAATTAAAAAAATTATTTTATTTTTATTATTCAAATTAACGAATTAATTACTTTTTCATTTTAAAACTGAGTTAAGTTATTTATTTCTTGTAAAATCAAATAATTTGTCGTGAAATAATTTTGAAACGATTCTTTTTTCTCCGGTCATAGAAAGTTAAGTAAGAGGGGGTAAAAAAATGAAACTGATTTGTGATTTTATTCCACATGATGCGTGACACTGGACGAGGGAAATTTTCAAAGGAGCGGTGTACACAAAAGGACCAAATAAACGAGCATAGCACAGAGACAGTAATAAAAATTCTCGAAGGGGTGATACTGTTGTTCACGAACCCGAGGAATGATTGACATTCCCCGGAATCAGGGATGCGACGTTGAATTCCGTGTGTTTTCTCCTCGATTCCAAACCGAGCTATGCACACACAGTGTGCACATGATTCTCTCTCTCTCTCTCTCTCTCTCTCTCTCTCTCTCTCTCTCTCTCTCTCTCTCTCTCTCTCTCATCCTCTCTCTCTCTCTCTCTCTCTCTCTCTCCCTCCCTCTCCCTCTCTCTCTCTCTCCCTCTCTCTCTCTCTCTCTCCCTCCCTCTCCCTCTCTCTCTCTCTCCCTCTCTCTCTCTCCCTCCCTCCCTCCCTCCCTCCCTCCCTCCCTCCCTCCCTCCCTCTCTCTCTCTCTCTCTCTCTCTCTCTCTCTCTCTCTCTCTCTCTCTCTCTCTCTCTCTCTCTCTCTCTCTCTCTCTCTCTCTCTCTCTCTCTCTCTCTCTCTCTCTCTCTCTCTCTCTCTCTCTCTCTCTCTCTCTCTCTCTCTCTCTCTCTCTCTCTCTCTCTCTCTCTCTCTCTCTCATCCTCTTTTTCTGTTTTGCTGTTTGTCGGAGTTGTACCGTAACGAAGACACGCTCGAAACCGCTTGACCGAGCCCCTTAAGTGGTGACCACTGGACTTTCGTGAGCCTCGTAGAGGGAATAAAAAAAAAAATCCCTTTCTTTCCACACAATTGTACACGATCGATTTTTAGTGTGTTGAGTTCAACCCATGTAACGGAAAAGAATTCGTTACTTTTTTGTACTTTTTGTGAAAAGTTGAAACGCACTGCATTATAATAATTTAGATTATTACAATAATTATAATTATTGTTATTATCAGAGGAGCGACTGAAGTAACTGAAATACAATTGTGAGTACTTTTTGTCAGTTTCTTCGGTATTCCATTTTATGCACCAACCTCCCGTGAATATTGGCAAATATTTGAAGATCGAAACTTAGAAATATACTCTGAGATCGTGAATTGTTTGCTTAATCCTTAAATACTCACGATGATAATACGGTGGACGGAAAGTATTTTCTTGAACCGACCATCTGGGAGGAAATATAACAAAATCCGCAATGGCTGTTCCCGGTTTTAAGGACGGGCACGTAAGTACTGTGAAGATCGATGGATCCTAATGAAATTTAATTGAAGATTTTTCAATAATAAATAATGAAGATTTTTCAATAATTTTTCAATAATAAATATTGAATGAATGTGGAATTTTAAAAAATTTTGGAACAGTTAATCGTTTCGAGGATTTTTTTGAAAATGAAAATCGGTAAATCGATCTCTTTTGTCCTGAAAGTTTCTGTTTTATGATCAAGGTTAACGATGTCAAGGTAACTTACGCAATGATCAAACGAGACAGAATTGATGACCATGAAACGTGACAGATCGTATTTGTAAGGAACGTAATTTCCGTGCCATGCGACTACGTCGAACGGACTGTGTTCTTGCAACGCCACGAAATATTTTCCCTGATACTTGCAGCCGATTTTGTAAGGGATCTCACGATCCTCGTACCAGGCAACGGGCGTCAAAAAATCTCGGGGTTGAGCAAGACCGTTTGCTCCTTAAAAAAAGAACGTTTAAATATAATTAATCCTTGATCAATTGATTAATTTTTTGTCTAATTACCTATCGGTCCAAGAGCCGGCAAGTGAAAGTGATTGTCATAAACTTCGAGAATGTAGCCTCTCGAGGGACCGGAAACTCCCACAGAGAATTTCATTCCCTGTTGGATCACGCAGATCTCCTCCGGTTTGCATCGGATCTTACCGAACTCGGTCGTGATTTCCAGTTCTCCGAGTTGTGGCACTGCAGTCATTAAAGAAGAAAAAAGTCCTCGATAAATCGGTTCAACCTGCTCTTATATAAAAATATGATAAAAACCAGAGTGAAGCATTTTTTACTCTTGTAAACGAACATTTTATCTTCTAAATGAAACAATATTTAAATTATTTTTTCAAACACACACGGACAATAATTACCCAGCAGGAAAACGTGTAATTATTTACCTAATTAGGAAAAAAACACTGATGAACTCAAAATTCACAGCTTTCTTCTCATTATAATGCAACGATCTCAAATGATAAATTATACAAAAGCTGGACTCTGGTCCCAAAAAAAAGCATTCTGTACCAATGAGGAAATCTCCATCAGCGTTATAAAAAGCTTTATCTTTCATGGAAACGTTGCAAAGATAAACATGAATCTCTGCTCCATTTCGTAAACTTGGATCACCAGCCCCACAAATTGTATGAAGACCGTCTACAAAGTCCACCGTTTCTTGACCAGGCAACTCGAATGCTCTCCAACGAAGCTGTAATTAAATATATCGCTCTTTCCATTATATACATGTATATAATATGCTTTTCATGTTTGTACGAAATTGCTCTGATACACGAGAAAACGTGAGCTCGCGACAATTTAACGAGCATGGAATGCAAACCATTGAAGTCCGAGTTTTTTTTTTTTTGCTTACTTTACTCGCTGACGTTTCAACTGTATTACAATCAGGCTCTCATGAATATATACTTTCACATGCTCTCGGAAACGTTTCTACTCTTACGAGCTCATCGTCTCTTTCTCAATTCTACTCTATTCCCGTTTAACGAGCTCGTGTTTCCCTCAACTACAGAATTTTCTTGCATATCCTTTGATTTTATTGATATTTACGCCAGCATAAAATAAGATCTTTCTTGTTTTGTCTTAACCGTCGAGTGGGAATTGATAAAAAAATGTTATTTTCGAACAGTGTCGTATATGTGATGTCAATTATTTAAATAAGTGACTTTTGAGTAGGACTAATTGGGATTGGCATGCAATCGCGTCTGAAAGGATCGAACACTGGATAAAGTTTTTTTTCAACATTCAAAATGCTGTAATTTTCTCAAAAATTGCGATTTAGGGATAAACAAAAATTTATTTTCTGGCTTTTTTCACCAGCTTTCGAGAGAATTGAAAAAAAAAAATCATTTCTAATTGTATCATTGAGAAAATATCGAAAAAGCGGTTTCGAGTTTCATGCGTAGGTGAAAAGTTCGTTTCTCATTTTTTTCGGAATCGCCAGTTACGATAATTATCAGAATTAACTTCCACAATAAATATTTATTCAGTATAAACTTACCGGATTTGGATTAGGCAAAGTTTTGTTCCAATCTTGTCGGAGTCTGGATGCTAATTTCGGATCGTGTTTGTAAGGACCGTGACAAACGGATGGTTTTATTCTGTAAAACCATGTCCTCTTGTTTTCTCCTCTCGGTGCTGCAATTTACCGATCACTCAAAAATTTTACACATTTACTCGATCGTTTATACGCAGATCGCAACCGCATATCTGGACGCCTTTCTAGTTTTATGCTTATAAAAGCTTATTTACTTCCTTCGGCGAAGAAGTGTAGAAATGTACAAGGTGTTTCGAACTTGATTGCTTCGATCACACGAATATTTGAAGAAATAAAAATTAAAAAAAAAAAAAAAACATTTTGTATTTTGTCATTTTTCGATCAAAGCTTAATTCGGAATAAAAATCACTAGTTTGTGCTTTTTTCGCACTTTGAAATAGAAAAAATGTCTGAAATCTTCCAAAAAGTTGTTGAGTTCAGTTTTTTTCAAACTCTGTATTTATTTTAAAACGCCTTTTGGGACACCCTGTAGATTCGTATACTTTCAAGTGCTCTTAGATGACGTACCTCAATTAAGGTTGAAAGGCAACCATTTACTTACCGGTAAACGCCGTGCCGGACAGTTGTTCGGCATAAAGACCGTACGGGCACTTTTGTGGTGTATTCTGTACGACCGGAAGTGAACCCGGACAACGAGGATCCTCGCTGGCAAATTCTCCACCGAAACCCGACAAATACTGCAAATTAGTTCACTATTAAATTTAATATTTTTTTTATTACTATTAAATTATTATTAAATTATTATTAAATTTGCCAAATTAAAATGATTAATTAATTCATTCATTCATTAAAATTAAAAATTAAATTAAATTAAAATAAACGAATTATTAGACGCCATTATTCACGAAAAATTCCACACGCACGAGCACTTGCGACTGCATGATCTAAATTTGAGAATATAATTAATTCACACCGAGCACAAAGTATAAGTACGTTTTTCACTTTTTACAAATCGGTGAGTGAATTTTTTTTTATCTCGATAAAAATGGGTCATCGTTATCGATAAAGAATTTTTTAAATCTTTCAGGATGACTTTTTTCATAGGCACTTGGGATTAATGAAAAATACAAAAAATCAATCAACGAATTAATGAAAGCAATTTTTTTAACTTTATACGAAAATTCGATGACAACGATCGAAAACACAACGATTAAAAAATATATATATATATATATTATCACCGAGATATGAATCAATACTCCATTGATTTCGATTTTAATTCGCGTTGAATGCGATTAGAAAATGCGTAGAAATAATCGAATCAATGACTAATCATGTTGTTCGATGACAACGTTGAATTAAAAAAAATGGTCTTATCAAAGCGATAGCTCGAATCAACACGATCGTGGCTCAAATGATTTGATAGGAATTATTGGAAAGTCCGATGAATCTAGCGCAATTTTATTTGATTTTCTTTCCGTCTTATAAATTCCGCACCTTAAGATTTTCCATTGCGTTGCGATCGAACCTGACTGAACCTCTCAACGAAATAAAATACCGAGGAATGATTTCGTGCGAGGAGATTTTATAGCGAGAGAATACCGGACGACCTTAGATTCACTGGCGGCGTCAACAGGATCGTTGATGATCATTATAAATTCAAAAACGTGTTTATCGCGATCCCGAGACGCACCAGGTCGCTCGACCAATCAGGTTGAGAGAAGACGAAGGCACGACAATGTTACCTGGCCGTTTGGATGATCACGGCACCGGTTGGTGATATGGTTTTCCTTTCTTTTTCTTTTTTTTTTCATTTTCAATTTTTTTATCTTCGCCTTGTATTCGAATCATTACGATTTATCGGAATGTTATTCGTGACGAGCCTCCAATCGATAAATCGCGATTTTACTTCGAGAAAATTCAGTGTCATATGCACACGTTGAAAATATGTTTCTCACTCTGTTATTACAAATAATCACAGCACTCCTGCTGCGGCATATCATTCAAACGACGATGTTAAACGTCCTGATGTATATTTTCTCTTCACAACTTTATAATTTCATAAAACTCAAGGAGTGAAACTTATTCCGAGTCCTCTTTCATTACCAACGAGAAAAGAGACTCGCCACTCACGTTTCTGTCATCTTCTCTTTCAAATGGCGCTGCTCGGAAAAAATAAAAAAAAGAACGTAAATGAGACAGTGAAATCTTAGGCTCATCAGGTAAGTCATTATCGTTCCAGGTGGAAAATACTTAAAATGTTTTGTGCCCGATTAGACTGTTTTTTTACCTCCCTAAGAATAGTAGACTTTTTTTATTTGTCATCTGTTGATTTATTTTCATTTTTGACTTTTTAAATCTTTTTTTCTCTCATGGAGGATTATTCGTAGTAATTTCGCTACTGAGAATCTTTTCTTTATCGCAGAAGTGTTATCTCTCATTACATATAAAAAATGAGAATGATTTATTTTCCTCGATACCCCAATCTGGATGATATTTTTTTATTTATTTATAAAAACACGAGTTATTAATTGAACAAATTGTGGGAACGAATGAATAATTCTTGAATATAATTCTTATTCGAAAAATTATTATTAAATAATCAATCATTATTTTGATTAAATTATACAAATATTTATCAGTAAATAATATCGTGCTTATTCGTCACGAATGAATAAATTCTGGTCACTAGGATTAGAAATGGCACCAAGTGGATTTAAATCAAGCGTACGATGGACCGACTGACACAGTGAGTAATTTAATCGTGAGATAATTCACGTTTAGATTATTAAAAAAAAATATATATATATATATATATATATATATGTGTGTACTTGCAAAGAACATGAAACGTAATTCCTTATGGAAATGTGGTGGTCCTTGCTCGAATTCTTTTTTTCCAGTTCCAGTCGAATGTCTTACGACAAGGAGAAGAAAAACAACTCCACTCTCTCATTCTCTTATCGTTTCTTCACTGTTGAAAGGGTCCGGGAATTATACCCGTTATTTTCAGACTTATGCAACATTTGTATTCATCGACTCACAACTAGCAACTGGTTTTTCGTTTTAACACAAATGGAATTAACCAACGAATATATATGTTTTCTTTCGTATTCAAAAAATGAACTTTATGTTATCTTTGGGAGGGGAAAAAGTAGAGACGTTCAATCTCGCATTATCCTCGAGGTCGACGAACTCAAGATTACTCAAAACCGGAATTTTTCTGAAAAAACAAGATATGAAGAAAATACTTTCCTCCGGAAGACAGGAAAAAATCTAATGGACTGTGAACAGAAAAAAAATTGACATATTTAATAATAATTCTAGATTCGGGCGATGATAGAAGAATATTTATTTTATCTCAGGGCTTTACATAAGAAATATTTTATTATTCAATCGTATTTGATGTATTTCTGGAGAAAGGTGCTTCGATAAATTCAAAGCATTCTCCAATTCATTTTTTCACGAGTCAACGTTCGATGGTCATGCCAATAATCAAGAATGCATACAATCCAATTAGCACAAAGAATTTCGCAAACTTTCACTATTTTTTTTCTTAATTTATTCATGAAAAAAGAAGAAACATGAGTTTAGCATTTAGTTCAACATCGCGTGACAAAATTTGTGACAAAAATGAATTAATCCTTCCTGCTTTCGTTGACCTAATCAAAAGAGCAATACTCGAGTTTCAACGCTTCGATAATTTCCAATTGATCGAAGCGCTCATTAATTCGTAACAAATATTATAATTATATCCTTACGAGCCATTCGAACGTATAAATTCAACCGGAAAGTGTGATAAAAATCTTCGTATCACGAATGAGAGAACGTCAAATGTGGACAAGTGTTGAAACAGGTCCACCAAACACGAAACTTTTTCGCGCCTTTCTCTTCGAGGGTGGCAAATAATTTTTATTTCTTTGCAAAAAAAAAAGTAATAATTAAAAGTGAAAGGATCAGTTTTCTCGAAAAGGGTTAAAAGTACGGTAAAAGGCCCTAAAAATGTCATTAGTAATTGATTTTTGTAATTTATCATGATATTTTGAAAATATTAGTCTATAAATTCATTAATTAATTAAACGAATTGTTTATTTGAGATGAAAAATTCAAAAAATCGATAATATTCTCAAAATATAACTACATTAATTATCTTGTATTCTGATTTTGACTCATTCGATGTAACTTCCTCAATCGGGACATAATTATAATTGCATCAGACTTAGAAACCCTCACCATCCTGCTAGAGCAATAACGGCTAAGAAAGAGAGTGTAGAAGAGGAAGAGAGAGAGAGAGAGAGAGAGAGAGAGAGAGAGAGAGAGAGAGTTGTAATACACGAGTGGGGAAAGAGTGGAGAGGACCTGCTTTACAGTTAGACGAAGATTGCGCCAAGAGACGAGAAACGAGGAGAAAAATAAAGATGAAGCGAGTGAAAAGATTCCTCGAGAGATGAGAATCTCTCTCAGCAATGTGTGTGAGAGAGTTACAGGCAATGCAGTAGCACCAGAAGCAGCAGCTGATGAAGAAAGAGTTGGACATTGAAATCTTTTGATCTCTGTCTCTCTCGTGCGAACCACGGACAATATAACAAACATGCATTATATTATGTACACATATATTTGTACATATGTGCAAGAAATCGTAATGACGAGCTTTCGACCTTTTTAACATCCGTCCTGCTTGAAAAATGTTAAACCCGTCACAGTTGGACATTCAAAAGAAACAAAACACTTTTAATTATATGCAATATAATAATCATTTCGCTCTTTTCAATATCGAATCTAATATTTTTGTAGACAACCGAAAAAAGTAATTTTTTCAGGAAAGTTTACAAACGACCATACAAATCTAATTGGAGTGGAGTCCGAAAAATTGAACTTTATTCTACTTTCTAAAAAGGAAGATTTATCATGGTTGTTTAGAACAAAATCGGATCGTAAACATAGACGTGCGATCGCGTAATTAAAAAAGATAGCAAAATATAAAAAGAATTATTGACACGATTATCAATGTGGCCATTTTTCATTTAACGGGGTCATGCCATGTAACAGCTATTTTTTTTTCGGTTTTTTGGGGATTTTTTTTTTGATGAACCAATAAAACACAATATCTTTGAATTTTTACCACACATTTATTAACATTTTGACAGTCCCTCAGAATTTTATCAAACAAAAATAACGAGTTGAATCGACTTTACACCGTTCGGAAGACACTCATGCGTTGGTTGACGGCTGCCATGATTCCGGAGGTTTTGCTCATCTGAAATCAAAAAATCGAACGGCATTTTAATTTGCAGACCTGACACTATCGCTGGAACTAGAGTAAAGTAAAAATATCAAAAATTCAATTTTTGGCACGGTTTTAAAAGTCGAAAAAAACGACGAAACTTGGAACTTAACATTTAAAACCGTGCCAAAAATTCAATTTTCGATATTTTTACTTTATTCTAGTTCCAGCGATAGCCTCAGGTCTACAAATTAAAATGCCGTTTGATTTTTTGATTTTAGATGAGCAAAACCTCCGGAATCATGGCAGCCGTTAACCAATGCATGAGTGTCTTCCAAACGGTGTAAAGTTGATTCAGCTCGTTATTTTTGTTTGATAAAATTCTGAGGGACTGTAAAAATGTTAATAAATGTGTAGGAAAAATTCAAAGATAGTGTGTTTTGATGGTTCATCAAAAAAAAAATCCCAAAAAAATAGCTGTCACATAGAATGACCCCGTTAAAGACATTTTCAGACAAATGATCAAAGTTTGTTGTTAATTCAAGAGATTGATGACATTTAGTCGCTCGTACAGTTGGATTCTGAAATTCCTGAGCGTAGAAAAAGGTCCAGGAGGATTCGAGAAAGGGAGAGAGAGCGAGACGAAATAATAAGTACGAGATTCCTTCGCGAAAAAAAGAAATCATTATATATACATGAGAGTGATCACAGATGAATCTGAGAGAGAATATCCACAGGAAGCACCCTGCAGCCATCTTGACCCAGATCTCTCGATGAAAAGAGGAAGAGAGTTTTGTATATGTACAAGTATATAACAATATATATCGATAAATATATATGTATACACACATTTATGCATTCACCTATCGGTCGACCTTGCCGCTTCAGGACATTTAATATTTAAACGAATTGGTCATAACGCGGAGTGATGGGAGCTGCGGTGCCTCTGGACTGTATTTGCACATGCTCACGACAGCATTTATCCGCATATCCGTTGAATTACGGTATCACGAGAGACTCGACGTATATCCAAAGGAAAATAAATCGGAAGCTTAAAAATGTCCCAAATAGTGGGGAAAAAAATCGATGATCCAAAACTTTCTCACTTGTATTTATTGGTTAAGATAAAATAGCTGATGCAGACTAGTCAAATGAGTGTTAAATTTTCAAAATAAATTTATGCAAAGTTTAATGCACTAATTAAATGAATTAACGATTGATATGTATTACAGGATGTCTTATTAACCTAAAAAAAATATTAATGACAATAAATTTGCAAAACCTTCAACTGATAAATGCAGAATTCCACAATGTCATATTTTCATCGAGATTTTTCGAAGAATAATCCGTGCATTTTTCAACCGATTTTAATGCACCGCGTCTTATTTTGTTCCCCAAGAGATCCTCTACGAATTTACCGTGTGGATTTTTTTCTGAGTTTCATCGTTTTTCTGTTGCAGCCAATTGTTTAATTGGCTAAAAAAATGTTCATAAACCAATTGCTGTAATTTTCATATTAACAAGTTTAGAAAAAAAAACCTACACGGTGAATTCGTAGAGGATCTCTTGAGGAATAGAATAAGATGGGGTGCATTAAAATCGGTTGAGAAATACGGATAATTCTTTGAAAAATCTCCATAAAAATATGACATCACGGAATTTTGCAGTTATCAGTTGATGATTTTGCAAATTCATCGTTATTAATTTTTGTTTGGGTTAATAAGACATGCTGTAATACACACCGATCTTCAATTAATTCAATTAGTGTATTGAACTTTGCATAAATGTAATTTGAAAATTTAGCACTCATTTAACTAGTGTGAAGCAGCCATATTACCTTAAATATGTTTATTTATAATCAGATAAAAATCGAGGCTTTGAAAGTCTACCAACTACGATTATTCATCAATAAATATATAAATCTTTTTTTTTTTTATTCATAACTTTGAAAATCTCTTCACTGCAATTATTTAGCGGTCATTGAATAGCTTAATTTAAAATACGGCTCAGGCATGAATATCCACGTAATTCCATCAACAAAAGCGCGTGTTTCGTGGCTTAATATTCTTTCTTCTTTTCTTTTGTTCTTTCTTCCTTTTTTTTTATTATCAATCCGCTGCACTCTTGGATATCCGTGTTCAGAGATCACCAAGCCGAAACCAAGAAGCATGGTATTCACACATATACCCATCTTAAAATGATTTATCGTTTTATGGGGTTAGATGAAATGGGAAGAGGTAAGGCGTGTGCACAGTTTTGTGGCACTCGGATGATCATTCGAGAGATATTTTGACATAATCAGAAACTTGGACTCGTTAGATCTCACAGATAAATATGATTTATCGGGACGTTTTGAACGTCCCTCATGAAAAATGTGGAGTGAAAATTCTGGTTTTCAATGTTGGGCTTCTCGATTGAATCCTCTCTGTAAAATCATCATTATTTATGAGTCTGTAAAAATAATATTAAACGTATAATCGTTAAAAATTAAATTTTTATTGAATTACTTGAAATCCCTGAATTTATAACCGGAATAAAAAATCAAATATTCCGTAAAGTTTCCCTCTATTAAAATTTTACAAAATGAAGTTGTAAAAGAACCAAGAAATTCCAATGATTCAAAAAAACAATAATTTGACCCCTTTTTTGTCTCTTACTTGGGAATCAAGAAAAAATACTATTCTCCAATATTTTTCATCCTGATTCACGGCCTTCTGCATCATTTTTTTTATTTCTGAATCCTTACAAAATAAAAATACTTCGAACTCAATAGCCAAAAGCGACAAAAACCATAACAGTTCATAAATAAAATATTGACCTGGAATTTTTTCATCACTAATTATTACTGAATAAGAATTCAAAAAATTTGCGATTAAAAAGTGTGCTGTTCGATCGAGTGTCGTTCGGAAAAAGGTTATTTAGGAAGTCAATATGAATTCTTATAATTCGCTACACAGGTGTATCATTTTTCGCGCGAGTATCTATCGTAGTGGTTCGAGCAAACATGCATACATGTGCATGCATTTAAACATAAGGTTTATAATTGAACGTGCATACACACGAAAGAAAAAAGGAAGGAAGGAAGGAAGGAAGGAGTTTGGCAAAGTGGTGGAAAAAGAGGAGAGGGAGAAAAGGATCGGGGAAACGGCGCGAGAAAGCCCATCAGGTTGAATCCACTGGTAAGTCCCGGCAGTTGGTAGAGTTTCGAGGCACCAGCAGGTGAACTACACTCGGTTGTCGAAGAGCAAAGTGAACACGAAGAAGCGGCGCAAAGGCGCGCGTTTAAACGTGTAAATATATGTATATATATATATATATTTATATGTATCCATATATAGTTATATAAATAATACATACGTGTTTACTTTAACGTGTGTGTAAATGCACATAAACACGGTAAAACTGACTCACGGTGTTCTCGGAGTCCCGGTCTACCGCTTTCCGCACCTAGTTGCCGGTTGCGCGAGTTCGTTGTCCGACCTGTATCCATAAAACCGTGTGATAAATCGCTCACGATATTTACCGATTATTTCCCGAGCATTTTTTATTCACCAATTATACGTAAATTTAGTTTAAAAGAAAAAATCGGCTACCATTATTGTGCAAATAGTTTAGGGACGTTGCTTCGAAAGAAAAGATCGTGACAAGTGGAAAAATGAAGAAAATATAAAGATGATGGATGAAGAGATGAGCGAAAGAAAAAAATTGTCAGATGCAATTAATTAGCGGCCCACATTTGTAAGGCCCCCCTGGGACTGCGCCAACTCGCGTGTAAATCCGGTTTAGCCGGGGAAAACATTTTTCCCTCTCTTTCTATCGCTGTTGTACCAAATACAACACAGGGAGAGGATAGAACGTTGAATTTTTTATGTGAAATCGCAGCTTCGTAAGTACTGTTATTACATGTGCGCAGTTTGTAAATCTTTCGGGACGGATATTTGTTCGACGATTTATTAAACGGTTTATATTGATTTTAATATGTGTGTGTGTTTATGTATTGATCGTATGTTTATGGATTTTTTTGACGAGTTTTCAATGGACCATTGAACCAAGGACTTAAGTGCGACGTTTCTTGAATTTGCCCTTTTTTTTTTGTTTTCCTTCCTCTTCCTCGTCGCTCGCTCGGATCGACTAACTTTTCAGGTACGTTAGTTCTAACTGGATGATGAATAAATATTGAGAGCACGACGATAAGCTGTGACTTACAAAACACGAGAATCCGGCAAATTAAATCTTTCCATGTTGCTGAAAAAAGGTCTCATGTTTTACATGCATTTTACTATGTTTTAAGCTTCTTTTTATCCGCATAAGGTTTTTTAGAGTGGAGCATTTATTTAAAAAAATAAAATAAACAGTATGAAAATCCATAATATATGAAAAATGTGCCAAAATGTTTTATAAATAATTCAGGTATTTTATTAATAGTAGAAAGAAAATGATTGAACAGGAAAAATATAGAACATTAAATATTAAATGAAATTAAATATAAAAATTAAATAAAAAAAATATTAATTATGAAATTTCTGATATAGAAATTCAAGTGTTGCCAAATAACGATTTGTTTCTTATGGAAATATTTTTTTATCTTACCAATAAAAATGATTGATATAATATTCGCCATGAAAAATAAGGAGAAGATCACAAAGATTTTGAAAAATAAAGACAGATAAAGTATGAATCCGTTAGGGATACGAAATTCACGTTATTTGTCCAGTCAGCTGAGACGCAAAATCATCTTAGCTGTACTTCTTCTCGAGCGATCTCTATGAATCTCCAGCGTGAAGTAGGTTGCTAGCTCGCGACTCGATTCAACAAGTAACACGTAGCTCGAGGATCATTCACATTATGCGCACACATGCGTTTCTAACCGTTCAGTAGGACATCTCTTCGTCTAAACCATAAAAACACTTTTTTACGAAAAACTAAAGCTCCAAAAAAAATCGATTAAACAAATTTCATAAACTAAAAAAAAATCGTTAAGTTCATCAAAGAATTTCTTCTAAAACAAACGAAAATGTTGTAAATTAAATTTGCAGATTAACCAACCAATCAGAAGAATTGATAATTTATTTGTTTAGTAAAAAAAAAAAACAATGCATTAATTTATACAAAAATCTCTTGATTTACAGAAATTTAATCACCAAAAAAATGATTGTCAGTTATTTTTATAAAATAATGTCCAAAATGCGTATCAATATTTACTATCAGATTAATTAGGCCAAAAAAGACTAATTGCCATAGTAATTTCTGCTTGAAATAGTCCGATTCAGAACTGTTTGAAATGAAATAACGTTTTTTTTTTTTCTGGTGAAAGATACATCGTTTTTGAATAGAATATTTAATTACATTTTGATCTGTCCCGTGAGCTTAGAGCGAATAAAATAAATGATCGTAACTCGCCGATGCGTGGTAATGATATTTCGTGGGGAGTAGTTGTTGCTTTTTTTCTTATTTTTTGTTTGAGTTTTGGGAGAAAGGGGATCAACTGACGAATAATAATTTAAAATTCTTGCATGTGAAATCAGACACTCCCTTATAAATTCGCGTATATATATATAGACATACATAATTACTCGTGATTTTCAAGTTTTTTCCTTGGACACACGATCTTCAAAGTAGACCGCTCCCGAAAAACTCGTCGAAACTTTAAAAACGAGTTTGAAACTTCCTGACTTTATCCTGACATCTCAATTTTCATTAATTTTTTTTTCCTTGCCAAAAAAAACTCCATCGGTACAATAATTGATTGCACTTTTTTTATTACAAATTCTCTTTCTCTTCCGTTTGATGCTCGCGTGTACCGTGAGAGTGTAACGAATAATATAACGCCCAGGAAGCCATATTTCCTCTCACGTATGTGTGCGTGTCTGTGACGCGAGAGAATCGACCTGACTCCCGTACGATGAATCGAGAACGCAGCCTATATTCGATCATTCATTCGGCACGCTCGTCTCTCGCGAAATTCATTCGATATCCGCAAAATTAACAAATTTTATTTTTTCATCTTTTATCTTTTATCGCTGTAAAAATTCTTCTGGAGATCTAATTTTATATTCATTTGAAGATTTTTTTCAATGTTTCAAATCGTTCGGAGATTTTTATTATAAAAAAGTAATTCTAGAGTTTACAATGATTGTTTGGACTGCTAAATACACACTCGTTCGTATGACTAATTAAATCGTGGTCGACACGCAACTGCGACATATTTGGAACGAAACGAAGTTCGTCGATTGCACGAACAATCCTTCGTTTCTATACGTTTTTCTTTTTTTTTTTTTTTAATTCTATTCGTTCTGTTAGTTGAGAAAAAAGAATCACCTACTTCTGTTTTTTCATGTATTTCTCTGATACAAAATATACTCACGAACTCTGTAGAAATAAATGAGAATTTCTAGACCATTAATGGTTTATTTCGATAAAAAAATAAGTGTGATTAATCAAATTTCTTCATAGAAATAAGTTAATAAATAAAAAAAACATGAATTAAAATTGTAGAGGAAAAATATCTATACTTTTTAAATACTCCAATGTTCCAAACTTCTTAAAACGTCATTGAATGAACAATTCATATTTCAACTAAGTGCATAATTTTTCCTGCAAAGAAATTACCGATTGACGCAGGTTCAAAGAGGTTAATAGACGTGTGTGTATAATTCTCGGTCGATTATTAGTTTCGAAAGTCGAACAACATCGATAAAAACGCCGAGCGATTGAACATGCCAATTTTCGTTCGAATAAAGCGAAATCCATTACAATTGCATGCCCAAGTTTTAATTAATTGACTCGGTAACGTTAACCTCAATCCTCGGAATGAAAAAAGTCAATAATTATAAGTTTGTTTGAAAAAATATCCACTTGACCACATTTTCGTCTAAAATGATTAATAACTTTTCATAACTTTTCAAATAAATGTCAAAATAAACATTATACAACTACGTAGTAATGATTTTTTCTCTAAAATAGGAAAAACCAGAAAAATAATTAAAAAAAAGTCGAGTGGTTTAAAAAAATACATTATCCAAATTAAAAAAAAAAAAAAACAATCTAAAAAATGTTTCTCCTTCACACACATAAAGTGACGCAGGTCTTGTGACACATTCGTGACGCTTGCTTCCATCGTTAAATAACTGAGAACAGAAGAGACGGATGTAAAAACGCCCAAACCTCCAAACTAATTATTATTATATAAATTTATTGAAGAGCGACATTGAAAAAGTGTAAATTCGCGAAGAAAAATCATCGTAAGGATGGGACGAGGTCGTCACACTTGGAGTCATTCCGAGCTTACTAATACCAGTACATTCGACTCATTAAGAAGAAGTTACATATATATATATATATACACGTGTGTGTCTCTCGTTACGGAGTGTCGCGTGGGTTTCATGGGCCGACGAACTCTCACCAACGATCACGCACATGTGAGATTTTTTCTTTTTCTATAACAACTCGACATGTGCAAAAAAATTTGTCTTGACGATCGTCGTGCGAATTTCCGTCAGGTTCAAGGTGCATTTCGCACATTTATCAGAACTTCGTACATATAATAATTATTATTAATAATAATTATAATATTCATTATTAAATATAAATATAATTACAATAATTATTTATAATATTAAATTGTTAACAATTTTATTGTTGTTGTTTTTTTTGTGTGGTCGAAAAATGTAACAAATGAAATTCGCCAATCGTCCTTCACCCACTTGGTCAAAAAGCATATCGTTGGTCACGTAACAGGATATAAAGAGGATTTTTCTCCCACTAACTTTACGGGAGAAAGGATTGCTAATATAACAATAATGTCTCCGACGAGAATCACGATAGTTAGCAAGAGCGTAATAGCGAAACAACACGACAAATTCTCGTCTCTCTCGCACGAACACACGACATTACGAACACAAATATTCATTCATTCAGATTTTTAGTTTTTCATAGATTTCAGATATGCATAATTTTTTTCACTCTGGATTCATGATTTTTGAAAATTAATTGTCATTGCTGAGAGACTTTTAGGGTTGAAAAGACATCGAAACAACTTTTTTGAATGCTCATTTATTAACATTTTTTTCGTAATTATTATAATTGATGAAAATATCGGAAGGAATTTTCTTCCATAGATTTTCTGTTTCGGTAGAATCGTAAGAAACAAAAGAATTTTGTGACGATTTTTTTTTTCCTCCAGCTCGAATTTTTCGTCCATTTTGCCCTGATTCTAATAATTTTATTTCGGAATTTATCGAGCTTTTTCTTGTAGCGAGGAAAAAAATATTAAAAAACCGATTGCTCATGAAATGAATTTGTTTTTTTCAAATGAGATCGTTCGAGAAGAGCCTACAAATGCTGCAAGTTCAAGGAGATGCTATGCAGTTTTGTACCAGAACGTGAACGTGTGCCTCGAGTGCAAAACATGGAGAAAGGCGTTATTTATCTGTTTTTATTATTTTATTTTTTGTTGCTGTAAATAATATTCGTGATCTTCTCGAGTGTTAAGCATCATCATCATCATCATCATCATCATCGTGATTGAGCGTGATGAACTCGGTTTTTATATGCAATATATCGCGTCGAGATGATCAGCTTTTTTCTTATATTTAACGGTGATGAAAAAAGAAAACTGATAATAAAATATTTTTAATCGCGTGAAAAGTTGCTCGTCATAATAATCGTGAAAGATTTTTCACGATAATTACTTCAATGCTTGTACAAAAAAGATTTACGAGGAATAATTTGCGAAAAAAATACATGTGTGTATTTAGCGATACTGATTGGTACGAGGTAAATAATTTTTTCTGTATTCGACCTTGAGATCTTCACTGAGGAAGAAAAGCTCCCAAGAATAATTATTCCGGACGCGCCACGTCGACTTGTCTTTAAAAGGCAACTGGACGTAAAAGTAGCGAAAAAGAAGAATTCTCTCTCCACGAACTCAACTTATACTACATTTATATATATATCTATATTTATTTATTGTACATACACAACTCGACAATTTCTCCTCCGTACGTATACGCATTAAAAGAATCTTGAGCCTCTCCAAAGAAAATACAATTTACGATGCAGTAAAATCCACTTTCGCGAACATCCGACTAGGTCCCGGTTCAACCACATGGGAGTCCTTCAGTTATTTTCCCTCTCATCCCTAAATTCATAGCTTTCTTCTACGACAAGTCATTCAAATTTGTTATGCATGTGGCACTTTTATACATCGAGAAAAACGAAAAAAAATATATTTCACAAAAATAATTTAATAATAGTTCAATTCCGATGTGTTAATAATTTTACAATATTTAATCAAAGTTTTACGGGTTATATCTAGTTGTGCTCGGGAAAATTAAGGGATTTTCATGATTTTTTTTAGCCATGTTAACATCATTTTATTGAAGTACTCTCTACGGTATCAATTACTTCATATTTTGAAGTACTTGTATAAATTTTTTTATGAAAAAATTTTCACTACTGGGGGAAATATGGCCGTTGTTCTAAAATACTTTTTTTTAACCCTAAGTTCCTACATGACTTTTTTCTACCCCATCGTTCCTACATGGGGACAACGTGTCTCCGGCCACTTTGCGAGCTCATAACTCTGTGTAGAATCAATATTTTTGAGGAACTTTTTTTTTTAAACAATAGTAAAAATCCTGACTAATCGAATGATCTAAGACTCAATGTAAAGAAACGATTAGTTTTCCCGTAGTTGATGTTTAAAAAAAAAGTGTAATTCAGTTTTCGAGAAATTGCACGCATGGCTAAAAAATGAAATATTTATATATTTTTGATTTTTTTTTTCAAATAAATCGGTTGTTCCATAAAGTTTAGGTATGGAACTATAAGGAAATAATGATAGCAAACCAATTTTAACATTGCTTTTACAATACTGCAAGGGGTGAAGTTACGGTATTTTTGCATCTGAATATTTCAAAGCCGGAGCAGGTATCGAATAAAACGCAACACACAAACGTTTCTTGAAGGAAGTATCGCTTTTATTTACTCCTGAAAAATAACAAAATGAATCACAGGTTGTTGAAAACATTTTTTAAGCTATCGGCCCACATTTTATGCATTAAATCGTTCGATGCAAGTCGCATCTTGGTAATTTGCAGGAAGGGCAAATATTCTGGGACTTCCGGTTATTTCCCTTCGGACAGTATGCACAACGTACCTGTTTGTCAATTTTGCCGAATGACTTTTTTACCGAATGACGAATGCGTACTTTTCGCACACTAGCACACAAGGCTGTCACCTGCCACACTATACTTCACCATGCGCCACGGAGGCGCTCGAGAACGCGAGTTTCGACCAACATGGCTGTCAGAAACGGCTACGCTGCACACAATCTCTCAAACGCGCGCTTTTTGAACACACAAAACATATTTATGTTGAAAAAAAAAATCATTTTTCTAATGCCGTTCCTACATGAGAACAAATTGACCCCAAATTGATTTTTAAACGCCTGTAGCGTTAAAACC
Organism: Rhimphoctona megacephalus; assembly: GCA_963989365.1. Taxonomy (NCBI): domain Eukaryota; kingdom Metazoa; phylum Arthropoda; class Insecta; order Hymenoptera; family Ichneumonidae; genus Rhimphoctona; species Rhimphoctona megacephalus. Next base: position 21,590,538 of record OZ022422.1, read on the forward strand.
AGAAGATATAAAAGGTTGCCATTTGGTGTACGAACCAAAAAGGGTTCAACCTAAATTGCCTGCCCCTCCCCCTCCTCCCCCCATGGGAACTCCTAAAATCGACAAAAAAAAACACCAGCCACACGTCGATTTTGGCCTGGGTCAATTTGTCTCCAAGTCTCCATGTCAAATAAAAAAAAGCGGACAAGTGCGAGTTGAGCTCCCGTGGAGAGGGTTCCGTACGATGAATACGTTAACTACCATATTTTTTTTTAAATCTGACACAAATTTGTTTGGGGTAACTAAAAATTTGAAGACCATAAACATCTTATAGATTTTCCTGTAATTTATAAGTAAAGAACTATTTTCTGTATTTTTTTCAAAATTTTAGGCTCAGTAGTTTCGGCGATAAGGAGGGGGGGGGGGGGGGGGGGGAATGGTAAATTTTCATCTATTTTCTTAAATAACTTTAAAACTATTTATTTTAAAATTGTAAAAAAAATATATTTGAGACCCTCACAACAAGCCCTTTCATTCGATATGTCACACGGTACAGTTTGCAAAACTTTTTTTTTTTAATTTTCTAATTTGCCCCCCAAAAGTGATCCCCATATTCAAAATTCATTTATTTACGTTACACGTTCGTATTTGGGTCACTCAAATTCATATGTGTACCAAATTTCAACTTAATCGGTCCAGTAGATTCGGAGCAAATTGGCTGTGACAGACGGACGGAGAAACAAACACACGAGTGATCCTATAAGGGTTCCGTTTTTTTTTTCATTTGGACGTACGGAACCCTAAAAACCAAAAAGATTTCGTTAGTATAATACTATACGCTCTTCGTGAACGAAGGATTTAGCGAAATTCTGATTTTTAAAAAAATTTCGTCGATTTTTCTGAAAAGTTTGATTTCAGAGGTTCCAAAAATTTGCTTGTTTGATCCAAAAAAATATAAATTTTAGTCCGAATGAAAATTCCTTCGTTCACGAACAAGCCATTATAATTAGAAACAAGCTCGTGAAAGATTCAAATCGATCGGTTAAATTGCTTTTGAGAAATCGTGCTCAAGGCAACAGCATTTTTAAAAAAACATGATTCCGAGATGATCGCGTATAAAATCGTCTATCGCTGCACTCGGAGACTCGCACTCTTAGGTAGCGCACGTAAATATATTCGTTCTAATGCTCAAATCCTTATAATATTTTGGAAAAACGTTCTTAAGATGTTGGACTTTGAGAAAATGCAAAAAAAAAATTCATTTTTTCAACCCAAACAACTAAATATAACCCCTTAAATAAAAACGATTGAAGCTGTTAATCGGTAAGAAAAAATAGACAAAATATTCACTAATAATTATTTTCTCCACAAATTTTATAGCTCTTTGAATAAGTCCCACACGAATCGATAGATCGCATTTTATTTTAATGAGAACATTAATAATATTGTAGGAAATTGCCAATTATAATTATAAATTATACGAGAAATGTGTATCCTCAATTAAAATGAAAGAAAAAGTGTCATTTATCGAACGACACACGAGGGTGAAAAAAAAAATCTCAAAAGCGAAAAATCTCTACACGTAACTATAAATATCGTGGACTGTAAAATGTTGTGCTCGGTTGATTTTTATCTTTATGGGAAAAGAAAATACTCGACGAATGAGACATTTGTTGTGATATAACGATAGAAATATTAAATATTATACTGAGAAGGAAAATTAACTCTTTGGTTTAGTCCAGCCGTTACGCGTCAGGGCAATTACGTATTATTTACAACGAACTCGTAAAGTGTAAGAAAAAGTATTTTTTATTGACAGTTTGGACTGATCGATTACACGAAATTGTAATAACGAGAGTACTTCGTAAATAGAAGCCATTTATCAATTTTCTCTTCAGTTTAAAGCGAAGAAAAAATTACTCACCGATGACTTTTAATGCACACCAAACAAAATAGCCATGAAAGCAATTACTATTGAATCTTTTTTACTTACGAAACACAGTGGTTGAGGGTAAACATCTAAGCTAGTTTATTACAGACAAATACAATATTTTATAACGCAATACTTTTTTTTTATTTAACGATGCAACAATCTAGGGAATATTCGTAAAAGACTTTGTTTACATACATGCATAAAAAAATGTTCCTTTCACCGTGGACTAAGTGCTTTTACGTCGCGTAAGCGTTCACACGGTAAAACATCCACTCAATTATTATTTGTTCTCCACCCTTTCTCTCCCGTAGATGATTTATATGGCTAAAATTTAAAAAAGTGGCTATAAGGTGTTCTAGAATATTCCTGCCTTCAAATCAATCGAATTTTTTTCAATACCCTTTTCAGTTTCAAAAAATTTCTAAATCTTTTGTCAAATCTTCGCTCTCCGTATTTTTCATACAAAAAAATGTTCAAAAATTAATGTTTAAGGTATATACTGTACTGCATGCTAGTCAAATGAGTGCTAAATTTTCACAATTGTTTTATTCCAAACTTAATGCACTAATTGAACGTAGTGTTAATGCATTTATATCACAGCATGTCTTATTAACGTAGAAAAATATTAAAAACGATAGATTTGCGAAGCCATGAACTGATAAATGCAACTTTCCATAACGGCACATTTTCATCGGAATTCGTCAAAGAATAATCCGTAATTTTTAACCGATTGCAATGCACCACATCTTATTTTGTTTCTCAAGAGATCCTTCGCGAATTCACCACGTAGATTTCTTCTAAGCTTAATTGTTCCACTGTTGCAGCCAATTGTTTATTTAGCGAAAAAAATCTTTCATAAACAAATTGCTATAATTTCGAAACAAATAAACTTCGAAAAAAACTGCACGGTGAATTCGTAGAGAATCTCTTGAGGATCAAAATAAGACATGATGCATTAAAATCGGTTAAAAAATACAAATTATTCTTTGAAAAGTCCCAATGAAGATGTGTCATAATAGAAATTTGCCATTATCAGTTAATGGTTTCGCAAATGTATCGTTATTAATATTTTTCTAGGTTCATTAGACATGTCATCTTACAAATTCACCTTCACTATGTATAATTAGTGCATTAAACTTGGTATAAAAACATCGTGAAGTTTTAGCACTCATTTGACTAGCATGCGGTACAGTATTTACCTTAACAGACAATTCTATTGGGACAAATAAAAATAAAAAGTTTAAACTTTGTTACTTTTTCTACGAAGCCGAAAAAATAATGCAAATGAATTAACACAATTCTTGGCACTTTAATTTTATGATACAATGTTCGAATATTTCGTAATGAAATTCACATGAAATGTTCTATATCTGTTCATATACACTAACATTATTTGTATGACTACAAAAGCGTGGCATTTTTATTTCCAGCGGAGTCGATCGTTTCGTAATTATTCCACAGTCATTTGTTGTAATGGTAACGTTGAGTAATTTAAATTTGCACTAAATTGGTCTTAGATGTTTGGTAACAGTGAATCGAAATGATCGTTGTGCTCGTCCAGCGAGAGTAGCTTCCAGGAACTTTCGTATTAGTAATGGCCAAACTACGATAATTTTTTTGCCTTTCGAGTCAGGTCGATTAGACAAGAAACAGGTGTCGGTTTGTGTTGCACAAATTATACGACTGAATATACGTATAAATATAGGTTATGTACAATATAAATACAAATTGCATACATTAATCGACTCTATCGTGAAATTCTCTCGTAAATTTCGTAATTTATTTCAAATTTATATTCATGCGAAATTAATTGAGTCGTATTATTATTTTTTGACAGATGACAATCACTTCGATGTCACTAATGAAATGGCCAGAGATCGGCTAGGCTCTGATTACTCGGAGAATATGAGCGACGCAACCACCTGCAGTTGCACCACGAATTCAATTGATAAGGTAATTTTTTTATGGTCGCAATGATTATTTGTTTGATTTTAATTCTAGAAACTTTAATCTGTGATTTTAGAATTTTTTTTCTGCAGTTGTTATTGCTATTCATTTATTTTAAAACTGTATTGTTACAAAACAATTATTTGCTCGTTTTCATTGATTTAATTGACAGAATAATAAATTCGAATGTAAAATTCTTTTTAGTTTGCTTTGAAAATAAGTATTTTTTTTTGTTTTTTAATAATGGATTGATTTGAACAATGCAATTTGTTGCTGCATAGTAAAATGAAGAGTTCGTTAAACGCTCGCGTGTCGTGATGCGCATTGTTTATAAATTTTTATTGTACAAATCGCATCGGTTATCGCCCGACACAATCCGGGACTTTCCTCGCAAACAGCGAAACTTGCGCGCTAATCGCGAGAGTTCGCGCGTTCACTTTCGTGCGAGGGCGATAATAATCTTGCGATGAATCCGGCGATGAAAAATTAATTGTCGATACGGCTCGTCGAGCAAAGAGTCGCAAAATACTACCGCCTGTATAAACGATCAGTGAATACGGAAAAAAAAGAAAATTATAAAACTAGAAATTCTCTTTTTTTTCCTTCCTCTTTACTTCGGGCGATTTTATCACGAAATGAAAATCTGAGCTTTAGATCTTTCATTTAAAAAATCTCCTTCATTTAGCCTTTTAAATAATTTCAACAATTTTCATTACAAAAATCACTCACTCGCTCTCAAATTGGATGCTTAATCCCAAATCAAATTTTCCACATCGCTTAATGAACTTTTAATATAAAAAATAATAATTTCAATCATATAATAAATATTGGAAAGCGATGGAAAAAACAGATGTGAATAATTGTAAATCATTTCTTATTATAAATTATTAAAAAATCATTATAATTGTAAATCGTCTCGAGGAACGTAAAGACAATGTTTCTCTATTAAATTAAAAAAAAAAAAAAACAATCATTTTTAGTGCTCACTACGAAGCTGCGGAATGTTTCACGAACCATTTTTTCTACATCCACCGGGGACAAGACCTCGGGATGGAATATACATAAATCCAATGAGTGCGTTTATCGGTGAGCCTGCCCAAAAGCCAAGGGACACAGGAGAGTCATTTTACCTTCACAGCCCTCACGATCTCGTTTATACGAGGATAACGCATTTATTTTGCGAGAGCGAGAAATCAAGAAATGGCGAACGTGGCGTTATAAACGAGAGGAAGGACGAGACTTTAACGGGTAAGTGGCACGTCCCAGATAATATGGTGAAGTCTCTCTCTCTCTCTCTCTCTCTCTCTCTCTCTCTCTCTCTCTCTCTCTCTCTCTCTCCTCTCTCTCTCTCCCTCTCTCTTTGCTATAGACATTTAAAACGCGAGATCGAGATTTGTCGTTGTTTATACCGGTCAAGTATCACTCTTTTGCGCGGCTCTCTTCTCTCGTTCACGACATCCTCAATAAAGAGAAGCTATCCGCCCAGGACGACCTCGATTCCATCATGACGAATCATCGCGTCCTTCCCACAAGACGTTCAACTATTTTCTATTCCAGTTTATCGATTCCTGACTTATTCTACAGTCCAACGAGTGCGGAAGTTGTTTTAAGCTTTTATCCTTCGCGAATGATTTTTTAATTACAAAATTTTCGATCACAAATTCCAAATGAAATTTGTTCTGGCAAATTTGAAAAACCTTGTCCCGAAAAAATCATCCTTGAACTCAATTTCCTCACGCAAACAAAACAATCGAAATTATTTTCTCTTTTCGGTGAAACACAATTACAGTTTTTTATGCTGAATTTCTGTAGTTCGCGACAACTTTCAGCAAACATTAGAAATTGTTGACTTATTTTTATTGAAGGAAATTACGTCTATCGAAGAAATTAAAAAGTTTAATATTTTTGACAAAGTTATTCATAAAATTATCATCACTGATTAACTTTTTGTGTAATTTTCATTAATTTTATTTGAAATGAAATCTATTGTTCCAGTTTGAAAAGTTACAAAACTACAAATTACTTTCAAATCAAATTTCATTCGAATTTATGTAAATCATGAATATTGCCATTGCCAATATTTCACACCCAGAAAAAAACATCTAATCGATTCAATTAGGATCTAGTTAAATCAAATAATTTTTTTCCTCGTCTTGCGGCCAAATAGAGGTCTATTTAACTTTGAGAAATTATTTTTTTTTTTATCACAATATTTTTATATTCTTGATTAATGAAAAATTTAATATAGGGGAGGGCCCGGCAAAGTGCAACACCCGGGCAAAGCGGTACACCCCCCCGAAAAAAGTGAAATTTCTTTTTTCAGTGAAAAACTGAAGAATTCGATCATTTGACTCATGACATGCGTTGAAAAAGTAGTATTCATTGGAACGACTGATATTTCTAACATGAAAATTAAAATATATTAATTAATAAAGAAATAAATATTTAACGAAAATTTGGATGAACAAAAATTTATTTTGCTGCAAAATGGAGATGTGAATATCTGACGAGTATAATAAAACTGCTAACAATACTGTAGGCATGTTTAAAAATTATTAATTGTTCATTAAACTGATGCAAAATGATTTTTTTTATATCTTCTTGCTTCTACTCGTGTCTTCTTTGGATATCGATGAAAAAAATCTCGGCTAAAAAATGAGCTCAATTGCTCAATACTTAGAGGCGACTCTTTCGACTTTTATTGTTATTTTATCTGTTTAGAAATGTTTTCTATTTAAAAACAGCATTTTTTTTAACTTCTTTGCTTCCTCTCGTGTTTTCTTTCGATATCGATGAAAAAAAAATTCTGTTGAAAAATAATTATAAATAATTTTCGTGTGACCTAATCTGCTTTCTACCAGTATTACCGAAATAAAAGCCCCATTAATAAATGAGCTTAATTCTTAAGATTTTGGAGATGCCTATTATGACTTTTTTTATTTATTTATTTACTCGTAATAATTTTATTTGAGGGTACCCTCCCATCAAATTTTTCGAAGTAATCGATTTTTTTCTTCGATATTCTCCCTGTCATTAGTCTCGCTGTAGCGCTGTCCCCAATAATTAATTTTTGTCGATCAATTTTTTTTATAAACAAACGAACGTAAAAAGTTCGGGTTTTTCGCAACTCTATTTTTAAACCATTGTTAAAAATCGTAATTTTTTTTTCGTTTATGCTTTTTTTTGCGATAACCATCCTCAAATGGTTCAATTTTTTTTATAGTATTTTTACGTCAGATTCGTCGAGTGCTCGTCCCTCGAGTGACGTCGAAGAATGACGGAATATGTCGTGTATTTTTTTCTGACAAAAATTCTTTAAAATCTTGTCTTTTTCAACAGATTTTGTGGGAGGATGCCCATAAAATAGCTTCAAAAATGGCATCAAATAATCATATTACAGTCGATACAGACACCTGTGAAAATTGACGAATTAAGATCATTTTTATCGTCGAAATTTGTACACGATCAATCTCTGATGGAAATTCTAGTAGGTGACCGAAAATAAAAAAAATCTAAAAATCGTGCGATTGAAAAAATAAAAATAAGAGTTGGGTGAGACACCTCTGAAAATAGAGCAATTGAGCTTATTTTTTAACAGAACTTGTTTTTCATCAATATCTAAAAAACCATGCACGAGAGGGAACAAGAAAATTAAAAAAAAAAAAACATTAAAAAAAATTAAAACATTAATAAAAGTCAAGAGAGTCACCTCTAAATATTGAGCCATATTGAGTTCATTTTTGAACAGATTCTTTTTCATTAATATCCAAAGAAAACACGAGTATGAGTAAGAAAATAAAAAAATAAAAACATTTTGCATCAATCTGATGAACAATTAATAATTTTCAAACATGCCTACAGCATTGTTAGCAGTTTTCTTATGCTCGTCAGATATCCATATCTCCATTTTGCAGCAAAATAAATTTTTGGTCATACAAATTTTCATTGAATATTCATTTTTTTATTAATAAATATATTTTAATTTTTATGTTAGAAATATCAGTCATATCAGTGAATATTACTTTTTCATCGAATGTTCTGAGTCAATTTATCGAATTTTTCGGTTTTCTACTGAAAAAAGAAATTTCACTTTTTTCGGGGAGGGTTTTTCGCTTTGCCCAAGCCTCTCCTATGTATTAAAATCGGACACATAGTTACCTTAAAAATTGAACGAATATGAAAGTTGAAATAAAAATAATATTTACATTATTATTTACAATATTTATAATATTTATTATACCATATTCAATTATGATATTATTTAATAATATTTTCAAGGCTCTGCGATCCTGGATAGGTACAAAAAATCACGTTTGTCTTCCTCGACATAGTCAGTCAGAATAATAATATTATTTTGATCCCCGCAATTTATGCACATCTAGAGCGTAATTCGTATGTGAGAAATGCCTCGACTCTCTGCGCCACGTGGTGGCCGGAGCAAGAAGCTTTAACGTGGGTACTCGAATAAACGGACCCAAATAGCATTATCTGTTTGATTTAAGGGTCCAGTCCACTTTGGAGCCACGAAAAAAAAGCTATTTTCTCGATTTTTTTTTGAGGATTTTATAAAAGATATGAATATAAAAGTTGTTGGGCTTGATAAACAAAGTCTTGAAATGCATAAAAAAAATTTTTAATTCAATTTTATTCATTTTTAAGTACAAAAACTATAGTTTAACGTAACGCCTCAAAAATAGGTGGGCTAGGTAGCTCCATCACAACTCGGCAACGGCTTGTCTGAAACAAAAAAATCATGGTTCATTAGATTCAGTATGACACCAGCTACAAAATGACCCTCGGATATAAAGTTCTATCAAAAAATAAAAAAATGGCAGATGAAAAACGAAAAAAGTAAAAAAACGCGTTTTTTCGCAGTTTTTCACAAAAAAAAAGAGTAAAAATCAAAATTTTAAAACCATCGAGGGTCATCTTGTTGCGAATCATGTTTACAATATGTGGTTCAAATTTCAAGAGAATCGGTTTATTAGTTTTAGAGATACGATGGAGCTAGATTTAGAAAACGTTGTTTCGAGAAAAACGCGTTTGAAATTTATACGTTCAAGTAGTCGAAATGAGGTCCTGACGTTCAGGTAAAAAAAAAAAATACTTAGAGAGCTCGGATTTTCATAAAATTTTGACACAATATTTCTGAATATATGTACTTTCAAAAACAGTAAAAAAAATGGATTTTTTGAAATTTTCAAAGTGGATTGGCCCCTTAAATACAGTTATCCAACTGAAACGCATAGAAATTTTGTTGGTTCAAATTTAAAAAATTCGAATAAACGATCCTAGTAGATTTAAATAGAACTTTTTTCTAAGTGCAAAGATACACTGTATTTAATACATGAGTATTTATATTTACGAGGAATCGTATCGAATCGTTTTTTCATCGAAAAATGGCTTGTACGTATTGAGTTACGATTTACAATTAGTATGAGGCTTAACCATCAATTCTTATATCTAATCGTTGATATTGCTAGATACTTAAGCGTCTGTGGCCGTTGAGACATCGGTGCTTCACCCGTGACGACCCCATTTCGCATTGTCAGTTTCTTTCCGGCATCTCGTATCGACGGTTCATCGTCCAATCTCGCGTACATAAAATATGAATGCATATCCATCGATATATATATATATATATACATATACATATGTATACAAATAGTATAAATATGTACACAATCATACACAGCTAACAAATAAACACATGTGGACATTTAACTTTAATATACATGCGAATACATCACCGGCAGTTGCTGGTAAAAGCATTTCCACATGAGACTCTGTTTCATCAATAATTAATATCTCAATTAATTAATTATTAATCGTATACGAAAATCTGGTATATCATCGTGTCTGACTGTGCATTGCATCCATGAATCGACAACATCGTGGTACGCTTATTCGTTCCTCTATTAAAACTACGAATAAAAATGAATAATAATAATAAACATCAAAGTGTAATTAAAATAATTCAATTTAAAAATAAATGCGGAACTATAAAAGCAAGAAAATTGAATAATAAATATAATTTCAATTAATTAAAAGTTGTAAAAGTCGAAATATAACTCTAAATGAATTATAATTATTGTTTTTTTTTTGTCAATTAATTCGAGATTATTGCGCGCGAGTTAATTATATAAATGGTTTTTTTATTCATTATTGAAAATGATGATTCATCGGCGGAATCAAGAATAATTTATTTATCTACAATTATTCACGTTCACGGAAATTCAACACGACTATATTAGTGACGTTAAGATCATTTGTTGGATGAGGATAAAATTATAATTAAAAGAACATTGAACGAGCTAGAAAAATGTTGCATCGTTTATTTTACGAGCAGCGTCGATAGCGCCGTTAATAAATTTCTTTTTTTTTCATAACGTATTTCTTTTGTACAGACTCGATCGTGCACCTCAATATACAATATTAAACTCCAGAGTGCAACCAATGCTCGTGAGCTTCGGAGTAATGATAAACGTGGATCGACTCGCGGAAAAACCGGGTTAAAGAGTCTTACGAGCGATCTTCCGTAAACCCGTTAAGCCGTTATGGCGCATAAAAGAGTGAGGAAGATTGAGAGAAAAAAAAAACGAGTCATCTTTTCTCTCACTTTTTTTTCATCTCTTAAGCCTCGCATCGACAAAGTGCCGATGCGAATCTCTCTTTTGCGAAAAGCATTCAACGCTTCCAGAACAAACGAACGCTTGTTCGATTAGCCTCGACCTTTTTTCGTCAAAATTCCAAGTCTTCTTTACACTTCATATTAAAATTTTTAATTATCATAGCAAAGTTAAAAATATTTATCAAACGAGAAAATTATTTTCATTTTTATTGTGACTTGATCTTTGGATTAAGATTATGACGTCATTTATTTGATAACTTATCTTTTTGAATCGTTGCTCGCGATTCATACTTTCGAGAAATACTCGATATATAAAATCCTTGTTACGAGCTTTCTTTTTTAATTACCAATACTAATTAGTCGTTGACGAAATGCTGATTACTTTTGTAAATACTGACATTGCAGGCTTAGAAATACATTTTTGTTTTTTTTTTTTTTATATATATTTCTTATCAAAACACTTTTTTCATTATAAAATTAAGTCTGATATTTATCTAGTGTAACATTGAAGGACCGCGCGTTTCTATGTAATCTATTTCATCTAATGAGCTTGCAGAAATCTGAATACTTGGTCCGTTGGATTACGATTAATTGTGGACGTTATAACGATATGCAATTAAAGTGGAAAAATAATCGAGCCATATAAAAATCGTGGGTTTTTTTTGAGCAAAATATGTGCAACACAAATATACTTTTATTCGTAATTTGAAGAAAATTATGAAATAAATGTTAATGTGAAATTGCATTAGCTATTCGGTCGCCCTTGTTAAAATTTATTTTTTTTAATGACAGGGTAGTCTTTTTTTTTTAAAAAGCCATTGTAAGTTTTGATATTCACAAAATTAGTTGAAACGTTTATTCGTGTTTATCGAAAAAGCGATAAAATCGCGGAATAACAAGGCGGAAGTGAGATCGCGTAAAAATGCAGCAAAACTATTGTTGCATTTCGTATTTTCTGGATGATAATTCGTGAATATTCAGCGATTCAAATGTGGCGGTGAAAATAAGATGAAAAAAAAGGAAATAAAAATTCTCGCTAAATTAGACGCATCATTATGCTTGCTTCGGAAAGATCTAAAGAAGCGTTTATAAATTACGAGATGTAGCGTGAGATGAAGATGAGAGAGTCGAGAGGCCGAATTACTAAATGCGCTAAGATTCCGCCCGCGGAAGTTTTGACGCGGGGCGTTACGCTCGACAGAGAAAAAGCGAGAGAGAGAGAGAGAGAGAGAGAGAGAGAGGAGAGAGAGACCTTTATATAAAAAATTAAACAAATTCTTCGTTTCGTTTTCCAGTGAAAGTGGACGTGCATATAAATAACAGTAGCTACAAATCAGTCGGGAATGGAAACTCGATAAGATCGGACTCGATAAAGGACAGCGGTAGCGGGACTGAACACGCTTATGAACAAATTTGCATAAGACCGGAGGAAAACGACAGCGTCAATTCGTCCTCCCACAAAAAACTCAACGATGACGCCTCCGAGAGCGGGTGAGACTTATTAACAACCAGATAAACTCCATTTTCTAATTAAACAAATAAATTTCTTCATTGAATTCAGAAGAACAATTAAAATACGTGGAGAGTGAGGGGTTAATGAGAGTCATACGATTTTTCTTCAATCACGTTGTTAACATTATAATTGAACCTTCATAAAATTTTTAATTAGCAATAATTGGAATAGGAAAAATTTCAATAGGGAAATACCAAAATGAATAATCTTTCCTCTACCGGCAGGAATAGTCAAGAATCATCTTTTCACCGAAGAACATTTTTATGACGAACAAATTGAATCGATAATACGTATTAATTAAAACAGCTTTTTCCCTCTCTCATAAGTGACTCAGGGATCTACCGAATCGTCACTTTTTGCACGAGACCATACAGAAATTATATATTTTCAAAAAAAAAAATGGATATTGTACCAATTTGAAAGTTTGGCATTCGTTCTCTTAGCTGACCCTCATTGCCCCGATGTTCCCTAAATTCGTATTTTTTGCCCAGGAAGTCCATAGGGCTTCAAATAATTGTTTGACAAAAAGAAGGATTTATTTTTCCTACTAATAATCTTTCATTTGGCAGTCGTTCTCGAACGGTTGGAAGACGTTTCAGCAGATCGAGCAGCGGGAGCGATTCGTCGAACATGAGCAGCGAATTGCACTGTTATTCGTCGACTACATCGACGCCCTCACTTTCGAGAAACAGCAGTAACGAGCGTGTTGGAAAAATACCAAAAGTACCGAACGATTCGGCGTCGTCAGGGGGCGTTGAGAGGAAAAACACACCGTTAATAACGACGGTTGAAATCTCGAAGGAATCGAAAGCACCGATCGTCGCGACGAGGTAGGTAGAAAAATGTAAAGAGAAAGAAAAGATTTATAATCGTTGGAGGATCATTGCAATTTGCACTTTCTTCTGAGAAACGAGAGAGGACACGAAAGCTTCGAAATTCGATCAATTTAACATAGATTTATTTTCACACTTCCGTTACAAACCGGGCTCACTTTCACGTTATATTTTTCACGAAGATCGAGAAAACTTCAAACGACTTGACACACTTTTCAAAGTGTCCTCTCGCGTAAGATTATTTGTCTCGTCTCGTTTTGATCCACGTTTTCCAATCGCAAATCACGATTTATTGAAAAATCGTTCATTGCCAGTGAGATCGATATTTTTGGTTTTCTTTTTTTATACGCAGCATCGTTAAACCTCCTCCTCCTCCACCTCCTCCACCGCCACCGGATCCCATTGAAGATTTATCCTCCGCTCTTAAAAATGGCGATTCCAATGCTCGAGATGAGAAAAGAGACAAGAATGCTAAGAGCGACACTTGCAGCACAACATCATCAAGTAAGTCAAGTTTTCCAGTTGTTTTTTTCGTGTTTCCCTGTTTTTTTTATTTATTTTTTTTTTTTTTTCATTGTAACTCGTCTCGATATCATTTATTTACCTCCCCTCGGCTTCGTATTTTTATCATTTATTGAATCAACGATCTGTAACAGCTCAAGCGATCGAGCATGTGAAAGCATCGTGCTACTCACTGAAATATACATTTATAATGTCATCGTCAACGATACACCGTATCCGGTACTGCAATTTAATCCAACTTTTGGTCGCCCACCACTGATTAAATCTGTCTCTGGGAAATCTCTTTTTTACTCTCCTCTCTACCGTCGTTCATACTGACAAGCGATGAAATGGGATTTACCAAAGGGTTTCAAGCACCAGAATCAATTATTCTTTCTCTTTCCTACACATTTTTTCCTTCCCATTAATTCTCTTATTAAAGAATCACAATTTTTTCAACATTTACAAAATCAACGCTTCAGATACAGCAACACTGAAATTTTTTTTTTTTCCAATGATTAGAAGTTAATAAATTTTACATGCAAATCAAAATTTTCATCACATCAAACACGCGAACGTTTCTTTTAAAATTCAACTGTTAAAAAATGTTCGCAACTCTGTTGTTCGTTTGATATTTCATTTTTAAAAATAATCGAACAAAATGTTGCGTGTGTAATATTCAGACTCTCGTGGAACTTCGGATGGTTTTTTGTTTGGAATTGAACGATGCCAATGCACTGTTTAACCGGACGGCACACTAATTTAAAAAAAGGTAGAATAATGATTTAGCTGGTTTAGGGGGTGCTTGAGTTAATGTTAGCAGCAGCAGCACGGAGGAGACTTTTTAATTGGCCCGTTAGGGAATTATGGATGCGGTTATTACTAGACCATGGAGCTCACCGGGCATATAATATACTTACCTAGATTTCACTTGCTCGCGGAGGCATACGGGTGTGCATTTAATGTGTAAACTTACGCATACACATCAACGTACAATCTACTTAAAACGAGTGCGTTGCTACTGCATCTTTGAAAGCCTCCCTTCTTTTTTCCGTTTTTTCCGTTTTGTATATACGTACAAGATCAAGAATTTCTCGATCTTCATCATCATCCTTCATTCCCCCTCTCGCCCTGTTCCACAACTCCGGACTATTACAACCGGTCACTTACTTTTTCTTTGTCGCGGAACAGCGGCCAACAAGTCCGACGCATCCTTGGAACATCAGCCGGAAGTTCAAGCTGGCAGTACCTCGTCGGATACCGATGACGCGAAGACGAGTCAGGTTTCTCACCTCGTCAGCAAACACATGGTTCTTCCTTTCATACCACCGAAATTTAATAATACCGCCGATTCGAATACTCTCCTTAAACCATCGGAATATCTCAAGAGCATTTGCAAAAGTTCCACTAAAAACAGCCTCTCCAAGGCAAGGTCAGTGTGATCTTCGATCTCGTCCCGTGGAGATTGATCGATCATGTTTTTGTCGCGAGTGAATCTAGTGCGAAATTAAACCGAGTGATACTTCGGTACGTTTTATATTTTTTTGTTATTTTAATGTTTCCTTAGATCCGTCGATAATTTAGATATTCAAAGCAGACCTGAAGTCCAGCGAGGGGCGGACCAAGAACACGAAAAAAAGGCACGGAAGTGCGAGGAGGCGAAGGCTTTCGTGCCGGGACCTCCTCCACCACCGTTGCCACCTATTTTAACTACCAGAGACAATCCAACTAGTCCAGTCACCCCTCACGAACCGGATACACCCAAAACTCCTCAACCACTCGCTACCATCAGCATCCAAGATCTTACTAGTGTACAATTGAGAAGAACCAACATCAAAATGCACGCTACCAAAACTTTCTCGGCTCCTCCACCACGAAGTGTTTCCATGACGAATGGTATTTTCTCAATCATTTTTTCTTTTTAATTACGATGCTAGTGTGATTTTTCGAAATTCAAAATCGCAGGACAAATACTATTATTCAATTTCTAAAATTATTCAAATATTGACATTTTCAATTGAATTTATTGAAATTATTAATTGTTGCATTGAAACGTAAGAAAATAATTTTTTATTTTATCTTTTTTTTTTTTATTTTTCTTAGTTTCGGAACCTTTCTTCGTACAAAAAACCGATTTGATAGCGGAATTGAAGAAAACGAAGGACATACCTGGCATCAAAAAGCTCAAGGTCGAGAGAGCGAAATCCGAAAAAACTCAGGAACAAAATATGATTACGGAAATAAGCAAAGCTTTCAGCGTGTCAAATTTCGTCGACCAGGTAAATAAAACAAAATTATTTTAAAAAATTCATTTCAATTTTTTCTCAATAGAAATATTGTCTTTTTTAAAATTGAAATCCTATTTTAATTTATGATTATACAGATTCCTGAAAAGGACAGCTCTGGCAATGTCATTCCAATCTGGAAGAGACAAATGCTCGCCCGCAAAGCTGCCGAACGTGCCAAAAAAGAATTGGAGGAACAAATTGCCCGGGAAAATGAAGAAAAACGACAAAAAGCTATTCCACCGTGGAAGAGGCAATTATTAGCGAAAAAGGACGTCGACGAAAAAAAGTAAGTCCATCACGATGCAATAATTTCAATTATTTTTATTCAAATTCCAATATAAACAACTGTAACAATTTAACAACAATTATTTCAACGACACAAATATTTTTCCATACATCAAAACACCCGATCGGCTGAGAACAATAAAAAATAATTAAAAACTACAAAAATATTTTTATTTCTCGTAAAATTTTGACTTATTTACTAAATATTCAAATTATTCGAATTCAATGATTCAATATTAACATATTTTCAGTAAAAGAAAAGTTGATGATAATCAAAAAATACGTGAACAATTATTTTTTTTAGATTCTTTTTACTTCTTTGGTTCCTTTTTTATATTTATGATCAAAATGATTTTTTTTTTGAAAATAAAGTGATATAATTCTTGAAAAAAAAAAAAAAAACAGGCCGAATTCAGGGCCACCTACGCCACCTGTACTTATCGTCCCAGCGGCGGTAAAAATCGAGATCTCACCGATCGTAAAGAGAGACGCCTCGCCGGCAGCCGCTTCGAGGTTGTTAAAACCGATCGACCTCGAGAGTACCGAGAACGAGGAAAAAAAGTGTTCGACAACGAGGGACGAAAACAACGACGACGACGAAGACGAAGCACCGATTATACCCTGGCGAGCTCAATTGCGAAAAACCAACAGCAAGCTCAACATTATCGATTGACCAATTTGTGAAATCAACGAAAATAAAGAGAAAAAAAAAACAATTTTTTCAAACAATAGTGTCTGATCCGGTGAAGGGGTATAAAAAAAAAGAAAAAAATGAGTACCTGGATTTCGCGAGGATTCAAATTTCGACGAGACTCGGGCGAAAAACCAAGAAAATAAAATTTTGAAAATTTTCAAAAAATGTCCAGAATTCGATTAAAACGATTTTTTAAAAAAATTCAACATCTAAAAATGTCAAATCACAATCAAATTGATGGACATTTGAGAACAACGAAAAAGATCCAAAGAAAAAAACAAAAATCCCTGTTTCCTATACTCGCTTAATCTAATTCTCACGATTAGCTTTATTGACGTATTCCCTGCAATGATTCATGATTAAAACATCATTTTTTCAATGCCCGATGATTTTTGGAACGGAAAAGTAAAGTTCAATGTCCAAGCACAATTTCGTCGTTGCGAAATCGAAATAATTGAATTTTTTCTATAGAGCCGTGTTTGGATATTCGACTGATTATTTTCCGAGTATGTTCCAAGACGATTTTTGTCCTCGGTAAAATTTTTTGAGGATATTTGGATCGCGAGAGACCTTCGAACAATTAAACGAGCTACGTAAATCATAAACTCTGTAAATTTCATTGTGTATTATTCTCTGATTACACGGAAGAAATAATTCCACATATTTTATATATACATACATATATACACAATATATATGAAATAATTCTCAATTGCTCACGTGATATTCATAATTCGCATTGAAAACGATGCTCACGTGAGATTTATGCGATTATGCAGGACCGACGTGATGAAAGAGAGACATACATACTAGTTAATTCTTATTCACATAAGATAATATCTGAATTTGTGTAAAGATGGATCAACGAACTTGAATCCGATACGCTGAAACTCTATACGGCATCCATACGGAAGCCATAAACTATTGTAACAATAAAGGCCGTGAAAGCCTCAAAACTAGAACTCGAATCCGAATTTGTAAATAAAGTTTTATCAATAAAATTGTTTAAGCTACACCCCGTTTATCATTTTCGTAAACGAATTAACATACAATTAATTAGCATTGTGTTTTAATCAAAATACATTTATTGAAATCCAATAAAAATGGATTTTAATTCAATTAAATTAAATTATTTGATTTGAATCCTATAAAAATGCATTTTAATTCAATTGAATTAAATTATTTGATTCGAATCCAATAAAAATGCATTTTAATTCAATTGAATTAAATTATTTGATTCAAATCAAATAAAAATGCATCTTAATACAATTGAATTAAATTATTTGATTCGAATCCAATAAAAATGCATCTTAATACAATTGAATTAAATTATTTGATTCGAATCCAATAAAAATGCATTTTAATTCAATGGAATTAAATTATTTAATTCGAATCCAATGAGAATGAATTTTAATTGAATTGAATTAAATTATTTGATTTGAATCCAATAAAAATACATTTTAATTCAATTGAATTAAATTATTTGATTCGAATCCAATAAAAATGCATCTTAATACAATTGAATTAAATTATTTGATTCGAATCCAATAAAAATGCATCTTAATACAATTGAATTACATTATTTGATTCGAATCCAATAAAAATGCATTTTAATTCAATTGAATTAAATTATTTAATTCGAATCCAATAATAATGAATTTTAATTCAATTGAATTAAATTGTTTGATTTGAATCCAATAAAAATGCATTTTAATTCAATTGAATTAAATTATTTGATTCGAATCCAATAAAAATGCATTTTAATTCAATTGAATTAAATTATTTGATTTGATAAATTGATATTTTTATACATTAATTAAATTCGTACGAATAGCAAGATTTGTAACAATTTTTGATTCTTTTCTTAGTTATTTAAGTTTTTACACTGCTCTGAATCGAATTCGAATATTTGAAGGACAGTTTTCTAACCACCATTTTATTGAAGTCAGAAAAATAGACGATTAAATTTTATTTTCGACGTAACAACATTGAAATATTCTCACGAAAGGAAAAATGTTTCTACCCGAGATAATACGACGTTCTTAAGTGTACAATTTCATGACTAAGATTATGCTATCTCGGTACGTGCATAAATCGACTAGAAATATGTCGAAAGTCATGATCGCACTTGCTTAATTGCGATCCAATTGCTCAAGACATTCTTGTTGAATCTTCGATGTTTAAAAAACATTCGATGACACTCTTTTCTTCATTTTTTGGAGAAAACAAGGGCATCGTTTGGAGATACATTCGAAATATAATAAAATTTAATCAAAAATTCGAAATACTTATCAAAAGGAATGAGAACCGTTGACTAATTTTGAAGCACCAGAAATTAACCCATTGGAGATTGTCTCAAAGTTTCGTAAACACATTACAATCGATTCAAAGACATTTTTTCTTCGATCTTAATTTTCTTCTTCGTCACGATGAGGATTGAGACTGAGGGGAGGGTAAAAAATTAGTTAGACAAGGAAAGAGGGACTGGGAGATATGTGTGGTAGTCCAAGCTCGTTTAACACTGAGAGAAACAGAGGTGGAGAAAATATTCTGGTGTATTTGTACGTGGCTTTGTATATATGTATATGACGTCAATTCCTAGGGCTGGCAGTGTGGCTCGAGTCTGGTACGTAAGTCGTTCAGTTTGAAGACTACCGGCGTACGGAACGCCAGCACGTTGGCTCGCGTTGGCTCGACAGAGATTTGCGCAAAAGTTGGCACGTGCTTCTGTCAGAATAACTTTTGCTCGATGCCATCGTGCTTGCTCACGTCGTTTCCTCTTCTATCTGAGTATTTCGATGTAGCTTTTTCATTCTTACTGTCTTCATCGTCGTGAAGACGATATTCGTTGTCCACATAAATAAAAAAAGTTAAAAAAAATCAATTTTAATCGTCACTTTTAAATTTAAGTGAAAACCAAAAATATTTAGGAGTTTATAAAAGAAAAATTGTGAATTTTACGTACTTCGCGGTGCAGTACCAACGAACACTTGTTACAATTTTTATTTTTTTAACATTTGTGACTTTTACACTTTTTCATCGTAGTTCAAAAACTCTAGATAGATTTGTCATTTTTTCGTAGACTGTTTTCCTCTTTTTTTTACTGCGTAAAGTGTACAATTGTGTTGTTCGGTTTCCGGGAACTTTGTCAATTATAACAGGGTGATTATGGCGTCGTTGAAACTTCTAGCAGGTAAGTTGTAATTGGTATCGATAAAATTGTCGGTGTATTTTTATTGATTCGTCTCATGAAGCGTAGTCGATAATATTAGATCGTCGAAAAAACGATTTGAACGTTTTGCCTGTTTTGAAAGTTTTGCCTGTCCACGTTTATTTATAATTATGGTCGCTTGGATGATATTGAGACATCAGCGCAATTTTCACATTGCCTTACTCACTCACGAGCGCGATCTAATTCAGTGAGACGAGAATGCCGAGCACGGAAGTAACGAGAATTTCTAAAGTTCACTTAAGTTAGTTTAACCGGCCCTCATAAATTGGTTATAGAGGTCAGGGTGACATGAACCGTTGCTCCAATTATTCAATGATTCTCTTCAATTATCAAGACACCTCGACGATCAACGAAATATTATTGCCTAAAAGGAAATGAATGAAAAATAAACGATCTGTATTTTTCTCTTTCATTGCTTCGAGGAAAGAATGCTACGAATTCTATTAGGCGGAATTCGCTTTTATTATTCGCCTTTCCCAGCTTCTTCTTCGTGTACGAGTGTCGGGCGTTCAATGACCTACTTGTCTCAATGGAGATCATTTTACGCGCAACACTTGTGTTGATTTATGTCTAGCTTGAGTCAAAAAATTCATGATTGTTCGGAGGACAAAGCTAATTTGTATAATACACGTCTACGGTACGTTTTAGGGCTCAGACAAACGATAATTCCGTCCTACATCCCGCTGCGATAATACTTCCAAATTTATGACATTTAATTCGGCTTCTCGGTTCTATTTTATTACTGAATGACTTATGACACCCGAAACCCTCAAATTTAAGCATAGACTTCCTTTTCAACATGGTTCATTCCTGTCTACAAGAAGGAAAGGAATTTGCATTTAACTACTCTCTTAATTAATTTCTTACCCATCATTTTTGCTGAACTTTCTCGTGAGATCATTGTTTTTCAACCAAATTCAGTTAATTTAATCAATCGGAATCGATCAATTAATTAGGAAAAGTCAAAATTTATATTGCTTTCTTGGACAGTAAAATATTACACGAGGAGAAATAATTTCGAGATGGGAATTTGCCCTTTTTCGAAATGGTCCTTATCGCGTGATTAATGAGATGAATAGTTGATACGATGTTTCGCGAAAAGAATAAGTTTCGAATGAATTTTTGATGCCTGTGTGTGGATGCTCGTACATGCAGGATAAATGTGTTAAGGAGGTTGTATCGTTTCTCATGTAAAAATTATTTTCCCACTTTACACAATAAAATTTTGTAAATAGAAAGCTTAAGACAGTATTAAACTTCTGGCGGAATATGCCGATGATTAATCGTCTCAAAATTGAGATATTTATTGTTGAAGTTCGCAATTTTTTGAAAGCTTCCATAAGAGCCCATGTTAAACTTGTCATTTTCAACGATGAATATCTCGATTACCAGGCGGTGAAACCTCTTCAAATTTATCACACATAATTAAATGCTGTTCAAGAAGATTCACGCCAAATTTCAATACATTAACTTGGAATAATCGAATATAATGTATTTTTCGTATGATGTCATATAAATATCGATACAACCTTCTGAAATCAAACCTCTGTTTGCTCCGTTCATGACCTACATACGAGTTTGACAGCCTGCATTTGCACCGCCAAATTCGAACAACTTTTGGTCCTTCTTTGTATGCCGAGCTCATATTCCTTGTCGTATTAAAGAAAAAGAAAAAAAAAAATAAAGAAAAAAATAACAGTTCACCGTAAAAGATCAGAGATTTTAAGTGTGCGAATAAGAGCGTGTTCTTGCTCCTTGATTCCTGAGTAAAAGTGAATCGGCTGCACGTGTAAATATCTCATGTACGTATTTATGTATGTGCATGCCTTAAACGAGAAAAGGTAGACTTGAGACGTATATTTTTTGGTATCATAACTATAGCAATCATGTGTCATTAAACTACACACATATACGAGGCATAATACGTGAAATTTAACGCCTGAGGAAATGGAAAGTAATAAAGAATTAGGTAGAAAGAAAATTTTATTTTACTTGCTGCTTGTTTCGTGTCATTGATAAAAATGTCTTGGAAAGTTTTTCAATTGTAAACACTGAAACAGTATTATTGAATTTCATCCAAAAATGATAAAATTAATTTGAAGATATCAATAAATCATTACGAAGTAAATGAAAATCATTATTTCTCGCTATAAACAATTAGCTAAAATCAATAAACAAAAAATTAAACTTTTTGCCGCACGAATTCACTGTCAAGGAACATAAAAAATCAAGAATTCCATGGAAAATTTATAATCGCTACACGTATATAAAATCTAGATAAAAACAAGGATACAAATGAAATCATCAGCATTTAATACGATTGAAAAGAAATTGAGTAATTAAAAATTTGGATTTCCATGTCGACTCCCAAAGTGGCAGATCGAATCGTGCTTTCAAGTGTCGACAAACATTGACTGGATGATGTTACAAGAAAAAAGTGGCGATAGCAATCAAAATACTAAATTGCTGTTGAAAGCGAAAGATTTTAATGAAACATGAAAAAAAAAAACAAAAAACGTGCGGAATTGATAAGACACTTCACATTTTATTTCCACTTTTGTATGGATTTACTTCGTGATAAAAACTTTTAGAGTCTGCTTTAACAGAATCATTGCTGGAACAGTTTCATTTATTTACGCGCCGATAAATTGTAATGCGAAAATAAGTCCATAGGGATTACACATCGATACGGCGTAGATAATAGATTAAACAACAAATTAAGCTGATTATACATCGATTTAATAGAATATCCGTGAAAAGAGGGATAATAGAAATGGTAACAATTTTTTTTTTTTAATTTCCGTTTACGTGTCTCGCTTTAGCAAGCAATCAACTCGATTTCCGGCCACTATTTCGTCGGAATTCACGCAGTAACATTGCATATGTGTTTTCAATAGTATCCTTGAGGCCTGCACACACGCCTTCGTCGCGTCTCTCGTCTCCCTGTTTTGTTCACCTCTCGCTTGAAAAATCACCTGGTAGTTAATTTCAAACGCAAATTCGCATGTTCATACTGTCTGCATCTCGAAAATCGCAAGGTCGTTTCGAATTCAGAGATAAGAACAAAAAGTTCTGTTGAATTGATCAAACGAATGGAACCATTTTTTGAAGACATTCAAACAAAGTCAGATGAAAACCAATTAATAATCAATCAATTTAAAAAAAATTGATTTTTTTATGAAATTCCGATAAAAATATTGCAATTTTGTAATTTTTCACCGGAACTTAATTTGTTCAATAAAATAAATCATTTGATTTGTCGACTTTTGAACTACTATTCATTATAAAAAAAAAAAACGCGTCGAAATATCTGCATTTTCTAAAATTATTTACGTAAAAATTGCGTAATAGGAACGAAGATGCAAATTGAATTTGCACACGGTTTGCAACATCGAAAAAAAACTTCTGACGGTTCATGCGCTAACTGACGAAAAAAGAATTCGTATAACAGGATTGATTGTTGGATTTTTTGAAAACGGAGCAAAACAATCCGTTATTCAACTTTTATCATTCGCGAAACTTTTTATTATAGCGAGTGAATGGGTTTATCGTGATGTAATGTATAATATATGCGAGGAGTATAAACCTCGGTAAGCGGAACGATCGCGATTTTCATGGGTGATTGACGGCATGCCTCGTGTCGTAAGTTCCAGTCGAGGGAAAATATGACTTCAGCGCGTATTGTGCGCTCGATTAAGACGAATTTAATCGTATTAACGGAGAGTGTGCACGATCCGATCAAGGATTCGAGGGCCAAACGCGTCATTTGGTTTCTGTTGCATAAAATCCACTAGAATTATTTTTATTTATTTATTTTTTGCCCTATATATAGTGAATGATAATATAGTGAAGGGAACTGATGCGATTTCCTGGCTTCTCGCTGCTGATCCGTCAAGCGATGATTAATTAATCGTTTGCTCGATCGCACAAACAAAACGAGTCTCGAAGTTGACCTTAGAAAACAACGAGATACAAGGTTACGCGAGGCACAACTAGCCACTCTGCCGAGAGTCGACGCACCTCCATATCCATACATTTGTATAAATCTATACATAACGTGGATAAATATATACGCGCATTAGATATGAACTAAAAATAAGCCATGGAAACGAAACGTCTCTTCTCGATAATGTTTGTCGTCCGTGACTACTTCGAAACGTCACTTCGGACTTCTATACTCATTTCACGTGACAATCATTTTTTATCCCACTTCAAAATAAGCGGAGGTTCTCAATTCGACTTTTCCATTCGAAATTTTCCGCAGTATTGGCATTTTAATATTTTTCTTTCCATTCTAGAGCTTTTTTTGACACCAGTATTTTTTTAAAGTCATCCATATACGATTTTCATGCAAAATTTGGAAAAAATGATAAAGCAATTAATGGCTATTTTATAATAATAAAGAAGATAATATTTTACTTTATTAAGCATTATAACGATACATGTAGAAACGTATCTTTCTTCAATTACTTGAAGGTATGCTATGAAAATTTAAAGACATAAATCATAACAAAATAAAAAACAGTTTTGATCTTTATGTACAATTAGCGGATGAAGCCGAAAATTTGGTTGAATCGTTTTCTCTTCGTGGCTTTTATAAGCTGACGCATCGATTCTGGAGACAGAACTGCAAAAGTCGCAAGTTTAGAGTTTTTTTTTAAATGTACGACCCGCTGGTTACTTCGATATTTTCTTTCGATCGTACTCACCCCAGGATTCGAAATGCCTTTCTTTCTACAAGGAATTCCTGGCGCTGCCGTATGAGAATATGCTATGCGCATTGTTACAGTCTCGTTATTGTTAACAATACTTGGTTCGAGACATTTTAGCCGGCCACACATATCACCCTAAAAAAATAATCCATCAGCACATGAAATGCAACAGCAAAGTTTCTTTCCATTAAATGAAAACCTTATTATATATGAAACATTTTTTGTTTTACAATTTTTTGATAATAACGGAGTTTCAATGAACTAACGGTATCACAAACAATGTGGAAAATCAATGATTTTCGATATTGATCCATTGCCTAAAAATCTTTAAAAAAATTTACTCCATTTCGTGTTATTTTTCGACTAAAAGAGATCCATTACAAAAATAAAAAGCGGACGAGTGCAAGTTGAACTCGTGTAGAGAGGGTTCCGTACGATGAATATGTTATCTACCATGTTTTTTTAAATCTGACCCAAATTTGATTGTGGTAACCAGGGTTGCAAATAATGCATTATTTTTTTAATGCATTATCATTTTCATTAACCATTAAAATTAAATGGTTAGTGGAAAATATTTCTATTAACCATTAAAATTAAATGGTTAATGAAAAATATTTCCATTAATCATTTATTTAAATGATTTGGAACGTCGCCTGAGACGCTATACATATATAAAAGAAACATTTCGTCAAAAATATAAATTGTCACGACACTCATTTAGACAATACATATATTTTGAATATATTTCAAAGAAATTCAATTCGAAAAGAAATAATCACGTATTTTCTAAAGGGCTGTTTCGAAATCTCCCACCATAAAGTGGGAAAATTCGCGAGTTAATCTTTTTATGGTTCAGTTTATTACTGGTATGGCCCGAGAGCCAACATTTGCTGACCAATTGTCTTATTACGGATTAACCATTGGGTTTCTTCCGCGAGGCTACGCATCGGTATGCGTCACCTCTACCTGCAAGGGATTTTTAACCCTTGAACCAATCAAACTTTAACTTTTTCTTAGCGACCGATCACCCAATGAAAATGTGCGATACGAAATGTAAAGAAACCCTCCCTCCAACCTAAGGAGTGGGAGTCACTCTTACATTTTCGACTTGTCTAAAATTTCAAACCAGTTGTTAATTGACTGTCACCAAGTGCGCTTTAAATCATACACACGCACATAACATTTGTAATAGAATAGTTCATTCAAATATATTTCAATTCAATGAAAACCCGGAGTCCGAAAAATATCATTTCATGCGCGAAAACAGTCACACGTCATTAAATTTGAATTGTGACGTATCAAATCATTTCGTCACACATTGTGTAATGAGATTTACGACCTCATTACATTAAAAATAATCGAGGAAAGATTTGGTACCATACATAGTTAATGGAAATTATTTCGAATAACGATTAAAATTAAATGGTTAATAGAAAATGTTTCTATTGACCATTAATCATTTAAATTAAATGATTAATGAAAATATTTTCCATTAACCATTTAATTTTAATGGTCAATTAAAATATTTTCCATTAACCATTTAATTTTAATGATCACTTAAAATATTTTTCACTAATCATTTAATTAAATGATTAATGGAAATATTTTCCATTAACTATTTAATTAAAATTAAATAATAGTAATGGAGGTTTCCTCGGTTACTGGTACCGGCAGTAGTTTCGGCTTGGGTCAAAATGACCCTATGGTAGTAACCAAGGTTTTCCCGGTTACAAGTAGCGCGAGCGGTTTTGGTCTGGGTCAAAATGACCCAATGGTACCGAGGTTTTCTCGTTTACTAGTAGCGGGAATGGTTTTATTCTGGGTCAAAATGACCCGATGGTAGTAACCGTGGTTTTCTCGATTACTAGTAGCGGGAACGGTTTTATTCTGGGTCAAAATGATCCAATGGCAGTAACCGTGGTTCTCTCGGTTACTAGTAGCGGGAATGGTTTTATTCTGGGTCAAAACGACCAAATGGCAGTAACCGTGGTTTTCTCGGTTACTACTCGCGCGAGTGGTTTTAGTCTGGGCCAAAATGACCCAATGGTAGTAACCGAAATTTTCTCGATTACTAGTAGCGGGAACGGCTTTATTCTGGGTCAAAAAGACCCAATGGTAGTAACGGAGCTTTTTTCGGTTACCAGTAGCGGGAACCGTGTTACTCTGGATCAAAATGACCCTATGGTAGTAACCGAGATTTTCTCGGTTATAAGTAGCGAGAGCGGTTTTGGTCTGGGTCAAAATGACCCAATGGTAATAACCGCGGTTTTCTCAGTTACTAATAGCGGGAGTGGTTTTATTGTGGGTCTTGTTTGCGTTACGATTCGAACGCGGCATTTTGTTTGGGTTTAGTTGGGTTACGATTCGAACGCGGCATTTTGCTTGGGTTTATGTTTGGGTTTGTTTAGGTTTGTTTAGGTTGCGATTCGAACGCGCTATTTTGTTTGCGTTTGTTTGGGTTACGATTCGAACGCGGCATTTTATTCGGGTTTATGTTTGGATTTGTTTGGGTTTGTTTGGGTTACTATTAGAACACGTCATTTTGTTTGGGTTTATGTTTGGGTTTGTTTGGGTTATGATTCGAACGCGGCACTTTGTTTGGGTTTGTTTGGGTTACAATTTGAACGCGGCATTT
This sequence comes from Rhimphoctona megacephalus, assembly GCA_963989365.1. Classification (NCBI taxonomy): domain Eukaryota; kingdom Metazoa; phylum Arthropoda; class Insecta; order Hymenoptera; family Ichneumonidae; genus Rhimphoctona; species Rhimphoctona megacephalus. The sequence continues at coordinate 21,617,721 of OZ022422.1, forward strand.
TGTTTGGATTTGTTTGGGTTACAATTCGAACGCGGCATTTTGTTTGGGTTTGTTTAATGTGAGAGAAAGAGAGAGAGAGAGAGAGAGGTTTTCTTGGTTACTAGTGGCGGTAACGGTTTTATTCTGGGTCAAAATAACCCAATGGCAGTAACCGTGATTTTCTCGGTTACTAGTAGCGGGAACGGTTTCATTCTGGGTAAAAATGACGTAATGGCACTATTCGTAGTTTTCTCGGTTACTAGTGGCGGGAGTGGTTTCAGTCTGGGTTAAACAGCTTCAATGGTAGTAGCCGAGCTTTTTTCGGTTACTAGTAGCAAGAACGGTTTTATTCTGGGTCAAAATCACTCAGTGGTAGTAATCGAGGTTTTCTTGATTACTAGTGGCGGGGATGGTTTAGTCTGGTTCAAGTAGACCCAGTGCGTAAATTTTTATTGTCCTTTTACGTACTTTAAAAAATGCTCTCATCACGGTGATTGTGACGAATAATAAGGGGGAAAAAACTATTGGAGTATTATATACACGTTATTATCTCACTTTTCTCATGACTAGGTGGTCTCTTCGACTACATATCTATAATAATTCATCCCGCACTTATATGAACTTCTATATATGTACGCAAAATTGTTTTGATGCGTAGTGCTATGCTCGTACAATTTACGTCTAAATCATAGAGTTGGTCTAGGAGCTTAACACAGAACATAATCAATTTCTTCCGTTGCTTTATCTACTCCGTGTCCGTCTCAATTTTTTTCGTCGACTACACCGCGGGCCGAGGGCAGGTGAGTGATTAGAGCCCGAGGGAAAGGAGGAATTGAAAATCAAGAATAAAGAACGATTAAATTTTCAAAAAAGGTGAGAAGGGGGGCCATGGAGTTAGGGCCAAGGTACGCAAAAGAGCAACGAGAGAAAGAGAGAGAGAGAGAGAGAGAGGGGGGGGAGGGGAGAACGAGAGTTTTTCTTCAGTTTGATGTACAAAATATTCTTTATACTGTGAAATAGTAGTAAAATATTTTAAATACACTGGTCCAGACGCGGGTTTTTTCCCCCGTACTATTTTTGAGGTGATTTTACGTAGCTAAAAAACCCTTGGTTACTACCATTGCGTTATTTTGACCCAGAATAAAACCGTTCCCGCTACTAGTAACCGAAAAAACCACGGTTACTACCATCGGGTCATTTTGACCGAGAATAAAACCATTCTCGCTACTAGTAAACGAGAATACCTCGGTTATTATCATTGGGTCATTTTGACCCAGAATAAAACCGTTCCCCTACTAGTAAACGAGAAAACCACAGTTACTATCATTGGGTCATTTTGACCCAGACTAAAACCGTTCCCGCTACTAGTAACCGAGAAAACCTCGGTTACTGCCATTGAGTCTTTTTAACCCAGAATAAAACCACTCCCGCCACTAGTAACCGAGAAAACCGCGGCTACTACCATTGGGTCATTTTAACCCAGAACAAAACCGGTCCCATTACTAGTAATCAAGATGACTGTGATTACTACCATTGGGTCATTTTGACCCAGAATAAAACCTCTCGCGCTGCTTGTAACCGAGAAAACCTCGATTACTACCAGAGGGTCATTTTGACCCAGAACAAATCCTCTCACGCTACTTGTAACCGAGAAAACCTCGGTTACTACCATAGGGTTATTTTAACCCAGACCAAAACTGGTACTGCTACTGGTAACCGAGTGAGCCTCGATTACTACCATCGGGTCATTTTGACCCAAGTCGAAACTACTGCCGGTACCAGTAACCGAGGAAACCTCAATTACTATTATTTAATTTTAATGGTTAACGGAAAATATTTCCATTGACCATTAAAATTAAATGATTAATGGAAAATCTTTCCGTTGACCATTAAAATTAAATGATTAATGGAAAATATTGCCATTGGCCATTAAAATTAAATGGTTAATGAAAAATATTTCCATTGACCATTAAAATTAAATGATTAATAGAAAATATTTCCATTGACCGTTAAAATTAAATGGCAATGGAAATTATTTTCAGTAACCATTTAACGGGACAGACCTAGTTAGAATTTTCGAAAAATCGATTTTTTTTTTATTTCATTTTCAAAAAGTAGAATCTCTTACGAACATTTTCCGCCCAGGTAAATGTAAATCGGACCATTATTCGCCGAAATACAAGACTTTGTAGCACGTCGTGTCTGAGCCATAGGTAAGCAGGTAGCGGACTTCAAGTGCGTTTTTCTCGAAACCATGTTTTTGAAGTCGGTGATCACTGTAGCTCGAGAACGGCTTTACCGATCGGGTTGAAATTTATATCACTTCTTCTATACATGGTAGTCCTCCATATGAACGAAGGATTTTTTTTTTGGATAATTATTTTTATTTTTAATAGCAAAAAATGGAACTGATATTTTGGTCAAAAAAACACTTTTGACTTTTAACGGCCGCCATTTTGTGAAAAATGGAAATTTTTCAAAACCCTTCGTTCAACTGGAGCATTATATCATTAACTAAAAATCCCCTCCGTTTTTTTTGTTTCAGATGAGCCGTTGCAGCGTGAGCTTGATCACCGCAAACCGTGTTTTTTTTTGCAGCGTCCTCGGCAATTGACGGTCACCAGCTTATTTCGATATGTATTGCGTTGAAAAAATTGCAACATATACATTACATATGTATCTTTTAAACGGAAGAACTTTTGTTGTGAATTATTTTATCGTTTGACCAAAAAAAAATCGGAAAAAAGGCCTTTTTTTTGACGTTCCAACTAGGTCTGTCCCGTTAAATTAAATGGTTAATGGAAAATATTTTCATTAACAATTTCGCAACCCTGGTGGTCACTAAAAATTTTAAGACCATAAATTTCTTATAGGTTTTCCTGTAATCTATAAGTAAAGAACTATTTTCTGTATTTTTTTCAAAATTTTACACTCTGTAGTTTCGGCGATAAGATGGGGGGGGGGGGGGGGGAATGGTCAATTTTCATCTATTTTCTTAAATAACTTTAAAACTATTTATTTTAAAATTATAAAATAAATATATTTGAGACCCTCACAACACGCCCTTTCATTTGATATGTTACACGGTACAGTTTGCAAAACTTTTTTTTTTATTTTCTAATTTGCCCCCCATATTCAAAATTCATTTATTCACGGTACACGTCCGTGTTTGGGTCACAGAAATTCATATGTGTACCGAATTTCAACTTAATCGGTGCAGTAGATTCGGAACAAATTGGCTGTGACAGACGGACAAACAGACAGACACACGAGTGATCCTATAAATGTTCCGTTTTTTTTTTTTCATTTGGACGTACGGAACCCTAAAAACAACAAACAATTTAGAGATATCGTTATTACTCGTAGAAACAAACATAACAATAACAATATATAAAAATTTGATGAAAGCAGTTAAAAATAATTTCATGACCATTAAGCATTACCTCAAGTCCAGGACAGGGCCCAACATTTCCATAAGTTTGACACTGTTCAATCAGACTTGCTACTTTTCCAGGCATCAATTCTGGCTAAATGCTGTCTTTCTTAATAAGTTTCTCATACACATACAAGTGAGATTTCCATTTCTACGAGATTGTTTTTAACATTCGTATTTTTTCTATCATTAGAAGTGGAATCAACTCACGATTGTCATATTTATTTCCCTCTAGATAATCTTTTAGATTTACACCAACCCAAACAACCGAACTTGGGTTACAATCGTCGTCGTCGTTGTCGTCGTTAATGTTGTCGTCAATCGAACGACGCTTTCTCAAGTGTTCTTCTATAACGATCTTTGATAAAGTCCTCATTACCATGCCTGAAGCAGAATTTTCTAATCCAATCACAACGGTCTGTGATATAATTTTTGTTTTCATGAAATTTCGAAGAAAATAGGATTTCAGTGATTTTTCGATAATCAATTTAAAATGAATTAATGAAAGAATAATATTTATAAAAAAATTGTGATAATTATAGGGGAGAAGGGACAACAGAAATAGGGCACAAGGGAAATTTAAAAATTAGTAAAAATAAAATACAATTTTTTAATTCATTGTTTATTTTTTATCGAAAATATTGCTTTAGATTGTACTTACAACTGTCACTTCGTTATTTTCGTCGGTATCAAGTACCACCGAAGCCCGATGACGAGAATCTTCCAAGAGTCGTCCAACCTCTTTCATTGCCTGTTCAACAAAGAGAAATCATTTTTTCAATAATTTTTCTATCTGTTAACTTTTTTATGCATTTTTATCGATCTTCGCTGGAAACTGACATTTTCTTGAAGCACATACTCAACACCCGCGCTTTTATTCGCGTTTGGTATAACGTGGTAGACCGGTGTCTCGCCCGAGAGTAACCCCGGGATCTCGAGTAAGAAGATAGAGATTAATGTCGTCACAATAAAGCTCAAATACACATGGACATTCCATCTTTAACACACTCTTATTCGATTGTTCAAGAAAAATGATCGTTATCACTTCAATGCCTATTATTATTGAATAAAAAAAACTTATTAAAATCAATTGATCTCTTGATCAATTTTCAATCAGGGGATAATTGAAGATTAGCTTAATCGAAAGATCTTAATCGTTCGATTAAGATTACATAAATTTACCATTTTTGCGATCCAGGTTCAACGCGTTCAAAAGCACATCATCAGCCTCCATCTAAAAGTAGAAGTAGGTAAAAAGGAGTTCTTAATTTATGTTTCTTTTGGTTTCAATTTTTCGTCCTTTCAATAAAATTTTCAATGTTGTTTTCTTTTTTTCTAAGTATTACAAATTTAGTATATTTTACCTTTCCAGCATAGAGAGTTGCATGCACAATAGTTAAGCAAAATATAATGATGCCCTGGAGAGATTGAATTGATTTTTGTAGAAGTATTTTGGAACACGAATTTCGATGGCAAATTTTGTTTCGACTGAATAATTATTTGCACGACGACGATTTTATATACGATTCTCACGTGCCGGGAATAATTGCGGTCTACTCTTTTTTTATTAACTATGCAAATATCGCTGTATGATATTATCATTGCCAATTTTTCTTATCGTGTGCCATAGAATCATAATTATTTAATATTGATTGGCTAGGGTGTAAAATATCGAGTCGCTACCGCGACTCTTAATCTTGAGGGATCAACATAGTCCTTTCCCCTTCGCTTATTTGCACTTGAGCATATGTGTATATGGAAATTCAAAATTCGTAGTAACTTAGATCGCCAAAACATGATCGAAAAACTGCGTAGATATGGATTAAACGCTTATCGTAATATGGGAACAATATTTTTTGTCAACATTTTTTGTTTGTGGTGCTTCATTTTTTCTTTTCAGATTTCTTGAAAATTCTACTTCTATTTTTGTAAAAAGTAAACAATTTTATTTCGATTTCTTAAAGATAAAAACTTCAATGTGTAACTTCAATGTTTTTTGTTACTCTTTATAAAACACCTTTTTTACTATACTGCTACGCAGCAAAATTTTGTTTTTCCTCCTCGGTCCATTTTAACATGTTAGCAATGTGTTTTTTTAATTTAAATAGAGAGTTAAAAATTAATGAAACCTCATTATTGTAACAATAAAGATCAAAAAAGTGCCACCAAAAAAGCTCAAATCATGTTGTGAGCTTGAAATTTATATTTTAATTGACAGAAATCGATTCCATGGTATGAAATCTTCCGAGTGTAAATCATTAGTCTTGTCTGATCTACAGAAACAAGATATTTACAACAAAATCGTATGTTTATTGATTGAAAGAACGTCTAAGTGTAAACGACGACTAACCAGTATAATTCCGATATTATTGTACTTTTGTTTTAACTATCTTGAACATCTGCTTCGCACCTCAACTAGAAACCAGAGTCAAGCAATATTTATTTGAATGAATTCTATTTAGATAATTATCCGAACGAACTGTTTTGTTTTATTCATTTTCATTGTCACAAAAAAAGTAGAAAGTAGAAGTCGTCAGATTGTCGAAAAAAAAATTTCCCCAAAACACCCATCATTATATTAGAACTCAAATTTTCGTGAGAAAAAATTAACGGACAGATATCGACATCGTTTCAGTATTTCTGTATCCTAATAAGCTTCTTCGCAGTCTCGAATTCTTTGCTATATAACTTTTTCAACATACTATATGTTAAGTTAATGGAACAGTGCCAGGATAACTTTGCTAAACAGATGCGCAGTTAACTAAATAAAAGTTTGCAAACATTGGCCAAAGACTATTGCTCATCCTTCAAAATAATTCATAGAAATTCATCGTGTACTTTTTGACGTTTATTTTTCAGATCGTCTGTCATGTCGTCAAGTACTCAATATTATGGTGATACTTGGATTTATGCTGAATTACATGCTTCGGGTGAATCTTACGATCGCCATTGTGGCTATGGTGATACATAATGAAACAGAACATTCCGGCAACGCGAGTTTGCAACGCGTTGTTGCCACACAGTACGGATCTACAGAATCAATAAATGTTGATGGGGTTTCGATCAATCGATCCCTCACCGCAATCACATCCTTGAACAATAATGGAACTGCGAAGGAGGTCGATTTTAACAACACCGAGAATATTTACAGTACGATTAATGTGACGAACAATTCAACCTTCCAAGAAATCCATCCTCAAAATGTATGTCGCGGATGTCATTTTTCCAATATGATGACGATAATAATAACAATAAAATAATACGATTCATTACAATATAACAATTCCTTACTGAGGTCCATAAATCGTCAATGATTTTCAAAAAACCTTTTATTAATTTTGAATTTCAATATATCAGATTCAATATAACATTTTTTTCCTAATTCTTTGTTTCGAATTGTTATTCCAAGAAATATTAGTCAACGTTGCTATGCAATTGTCGTTAAATGGAAATTTATTAAAAATATTTTTCAGAAACTAAAACAGACAAGATACGCTTGGAACGAGTACGAGGTAAATTTTATCCTCGGGAGCTTTTTTTGGGGTTACATTTGTACGGAACTTCCGGGCGGCAGATTGGCGGAAGTGGTCGGAGCTAAACGCGTTTTTGGGTACAGCATGTTGGTCTCCAGCTTCGTAACACTTTTGACACCTCTTGCAGCGACTTTTGGATACACGATGGTCGCTGGGCTCAGAGTGGTCCTTGGATTCATGCTGGTAGGATTGAACGCAAGTGTGCTCTAGTTTAACTAAGTTGTTGGAGGGGTATCAATTAATTGGTATTTTTTGCAGGGAGCCACGTGGCCAGCAATCCAACCGATGACTTCTCACTGGATTCCACCCATGGAACGAAGCAAATTTGTATCAAATATGATGGGTAGAGATTCCATACTCGACAATTAATTGTTCAATTTTTAGTTGTTAAATTTTCATTTTTTAAAATTCTATTTGATATCACTGCAGCTTCGTCACTTGGTGCAGCCATAACAATGCCCATTTGTGGTTTTCTCATATCGGAAGTTGGCTGGGAATCTGTTTTTTACGTAACTGGAGGAATTGGTGTACTCTGGAGTCTTTTTTGGTTCGTTTTTGTGTTCGATTCACCGGCACAGCATCCGAGAATTTCGGATGACGAGAGGAGATACATTCAGGATGCGATTGGCACTACTTCTACCACGAAGGTACGTGTCACAAAAATCAAATCTAATTGATTCTCAATTCAGGTATGATTAATTAACAATGAATCAATGAAAAAATGGAGTATTATTATTTTTTAGCATCTTAGCGTACCCTGGAAAGCCATTTTCACATCTGCTCCGGTCTGGGCCATAATTATCACCCACGCTTGCAGCGTTTTTGGTTATTTCACGGTGGTTAATCAACTCCCAACTTATATGAAGTATATTCTGAACTTTAACATCAAAGCGGTAAGAAATATTGACAAGAAAATCTTCATACATCTAATCAAAAACTTTTTAATGTTAAACCAAAAATCTTGATGACATTTACAGAACGGACTCTTATCATCGCTCCCTTATCTGGGCAAATATTTCTTCGCACTTGCAACAGCTACTCTTGCTGATCATATACGTCGTACTGGAAAACTTAGTGTTACGATGATTCGTAAAACATTCACAACATTTGGTGAGTAGAACTCTGGTTCACTGGATTGCTCCAGGGCTTAATGAGAATAATCTGATTTGAAACGATTATATTCTGACAGGCATCTGGTCTCTTTTCTTTAAGAGATATCTGACCAGCGATTAAATTGAACGCCATCAGGCGATGTCCTCAATTCGAATAAACGAAGCGTCGATCGAATACCCAATTCATCTCATAAACTCTTATTATTCTGAATTCTTTTTTGTTTCAGCCATTCTGTGTCCAAGTTTACTGATGGTAGTATTGGCAAATTGGGGTTGCGATCGAGTGACGTCGGTGGCCATATTCACAGCTGCTTTAACGTTAAACGGCGCCGTAACAGCAGGTTATTTGGGCAATGGTCTTGACATAGCTCCCAATTTTTCCGGCACGATATTCGGCTTAGCGAACACATTGAGTTCACTCGGTGGTTACCTCAGCGCCTTGATGGTCGGAATGATTACTTACCAGAATCAGACCTATGCTGCATGGAGCACGATCTTTTGGATTCTGGCAGGCACCTATTTCGTCGGAGCTACAACATTCGTCATTTTTGGCAGTGGTGAACTTCAGCCTTGGAATAATCCGGAGAATATCGCACAAACGAGAGGAGCCAATGAAGATGGTGCCGAAGAATTTAAGCCTCTGAAAACTCCAGTCGCGTGACGAGGCTGAACTCTTCGATCTTTATTATTCAATGGAAACTTCGATAAATTATTGTACTATCAAACAATAATTCCTCGACGTACACTAAAGTATTTGTAAATAAAAATACACAATTTTTTTATAAGACTGTTTACATCTTTATTTATATTTCAAATGCACAAGAATTGACAAGGAAATTTTACACAGAAATTCACCGCAATAATTACTGCAACTGAACCGTGGAAACAAATATAAAAATTGTATTTATTTCTAATTATGAATCTTTTTAAATTAAGCCATGTACAAATTCAAATACAACATCTCTTTTTTTGTAATGCCAGATGTACCCGCATCAGAGTTTTTAAACTTTTCTTTAAAAATACGAAATAAAAAAAGATTCATTTATAAGAGCAATGAATTGCCAAAAAAATGGACCTCGCTCTAATTTTCAATGAATGCTCGAAATATTTCACTGGAATGATTGATTCAAGCAAAATTCTTATCCGAACATCCCTGGCGGATCATAGCGACCGAAATTCTCGGTCTTTTTAGGCGTCTAATTTGCCGAAAAAAAGACCCAATTGGGTAGTTTCAAAATTAGTCGGTTAAATCGGGGTGTTCACTTGACAGTCAGATTTTTGTCGGTTCATTAAAAAAAAAACTTAGAAAAAATTACAAAAAAGACTTAATTGAGTCTTTTTTTTGGCAAATTAGACGTCTAAAAAGACCAAAACCCTATTCGGTCTTTTTTTCGGTCGCTATGATCCGCCAGGGATGTTATAAAATTGGCATTAGAACTTTAATTCCTTTGAATAATAATCTTGAAAATATCCCTCCTCATTCAAAATAAATTTTTCAGATACAATTATATTTTTATGAAATGGCATTTATCAACAGCTGATAAAGCAGCAATCTTCCTATCGACGATTGATATCGAGTGATTTTTTTCCCGCATGCTGGTTCGCTTACAGTCGACTCTCCGTTGTGTCACGTTCTCATGTCTCAACCGTTCCCTCATGTCCTCTCCGACCGTTTCCACGAGTCAACTTCCCCGACCCTCACTCCGGAACGTCAAATATTTACTCTCTCGCTCGTTTTACATTCCCTCTCTTTCCATGCGATGTTCCCGCTGTATCAGCGGTGTTAAGAGTGGGGATGAAGGAGAAGTTGATACAAGGGATCGGGTTTGGTCCCGTCGTGTTGACACATGGGAGAGTCGACTGTATTTCGAAAGATGGCGATATGCCAATGTTTTATTGGGCGATAAAGCACAAATATTTAAACTGAACGTGTTCCATAGGATTTATTTCTGGAAGTGGGTGCAAATTAAGACCCGAGTTGAGCTGCTCTTGACTCCGGATACTTTATGTAATCCTGTACAGCCACCGGTGAAATTCGAGACGGCAATTCTACCTTTTGTTGCTTATCATCGGTCTCGGTCGTATAACATGTATTTTTGTCGACGTCGCGCGTCGAGCGGCTACCGAAGGAAGAGGAAGGAGATATGGGACACGCGCGTCGTAGTGGCCAATATTGTAAAAGTACATAAGTGCGTCCAGGCGCCGGGCGTTGCGATGGTGCTCGCCGTGACGCGTGGCGCTGCGGCGCTTCGCCCTTGTATCAGGAGAGCAGCAATGCGAAAAGATCGCAATAGCGAGTGGATTCGCAATTATCGCTCAAATACTCGCCCAGACATTCGGCATGCAAAAAAGTGCAGTGCAGCTCTAAATAGAACTGAATCTTTTATCGAATTAAACTACACTCGTAAATTGCAAAATAGTTGCAATCTTTACGATACATTCGTATAAAAAAAAAGCTATAATATTTTTTTTTTTCTTTTAATTTACGCATAAACGCATTGGAAGAATGTAACAATGTTAGAAATAATCATCGTCCGCATCCGCTGCTTCGATAATTATGAGCGCCGATGATAATCACGAATCTCTGATTCTATCATCTCTCTCATTTCAACTCCGCACCATGATAAATACTCGTTTAATTAGTCTCCCTCGCATCCCTTCGCTTCCGATTTATGCTATCCACAAGATCGTTACCTCGACACATTACGATCTCACTCCTCTCGTAAATTTCATTATCTACTCGTGACAACCTCGTCTCTTATCCTACTCAGTTTCAATTAAATTTGAATTACGAAGAGAGATAAAAACGTGTCTCGGAATTATTTTTATTCGTATATTCCTCGTACGCTGCTAAAACATTGAGGATTTAAAATTCGAATTATCATTTGCTCTGGAGAAGCTTCTAAAAAATCTCCTGATACTTGGATTTCCGTGGGTAACAGAGTTACGAAGAGAAAAAATAGTTGCAATAAAGTTCCAAGATCTACCGGAAGAGGCGTAGCATTTTATTTTCTACCTCTTCATCACTTCTGTTACGTCGATAAAGTAGTAGCGTGTTCGCAGTGACAGGAGACAAAAAAGGGCGATGCCTCTTTAGTTATCTTGCCCTCTCTTATTGTCTTGCTCGCCACTGCCATCTGAGCGGTATTCGCTAGGAACATTAGACGAAAGACGAGAACACAAGCTAGTTCGCGTTAGGTATAATCGTAGAATCTTAGGAATTCACGGACTGCAGCACTGAATTCAGTTGCTATGTCGAGATGGTCAGGAGAGCATGAGTACAAAAGAGGTATAACAGTTGGATTTGCCGCGCGGGACCGCCCGCTCGAACGGCATTGTATCAGGAAATTATGTTAAAGCGAAGGGAAAGCCCGTGCACCAAGTGCCTCCAACGTTACCTCTATCAACTTCATAATCTCCTGTTCGGTTGTGATTAACTAAGGTTTAATCAGCTTTACAAGCTAAACTTCTTTTGTCAACATGCACGTGCATGATAATCCGTGGCTATCTTTCTGAGTGTCCTCGGACTGTCCATGAGTGTTCTGCTATTCTACACCTTTCCCCGATAGCCAAAAGAGAAGAGAGAGGGGAGAAAGACTCTGAGGCTCTCGCTCTTCCTTTCTTCTGCTCAACGCAGCCTAAGCTCTTCTCTACCTCCGGCTTCCATCTGTTTCCCCTGTTCCGTAGCAGCCAAGATGAGAGACTACTCCGTTGTCTTGTACGAGCAGGACCAACACTACAACACCCGACGTACCAAGCGTCGAACATCCCGTGTACCATACACGTCTCACAAATCCCCAACAACATATATCTCTCGTTCTCTACTTTATCGAACCTTGTCTTTCTCTCACCAGGGTGCTGCTGCGGTGCTCTGGTAACACGACCAATGGAATGTCACTTTTTCGGCGCGGACCTAACCCCTCTTTCTCTTTCGCTCTCTTTCTATGCGGCTGTCTTTTAGGACTATTGTTATAGGCTTCCGGAGCTGGTGCCCTGATACTCGGGGTCTGGAACCGTACGATAATTATCGTACAAATTCGATAATTTCTCATACGTACGATATATTGCTGAATATCCTATACTTAAAAATACAATAATTCGTTAGTTATTTCACGAATATATTTTGTCATACGTTTCACGCTAGTTTAGGAGTAATGTTGGAATTTCTTAACATAGATACGATAAGGAAATCGTAGTACACAACCAATTTAAATTTGCTATTAAATTGTTTGGAGAAAGTACAATTATATTTGGACTTTATATTCCGTGTTCGAAAAATTATGAAAAAATTTTCAAATTTGTTTATAAAGCTTGAAAATAAATTGATTGGAAAATTATGGAATTTCAAGTTGAAAAAGTTGAGACTGAGTTGAAAATTAAAGCACAGTTTCCAAAACAAACTTTATTAAAGTATTAGCAATCGATTTTTGAAATTACGTGACCGTATACTTTGGCATACATGATTTTTAGGATAGAATCGAGATCAAAAACGAACATAAAAAATAAATAAACAAAGACAGGTGTACCCTAAAGTGTAACAAACATTTCCGGTTTCCTCGGCTCAATTTACATTCCCCCTGGGCTAGTGTCAACGTAAGCAACACTGGTGTCGGTTATATAGGAGGTTCGTTCATCTGACTCTTCGATATCATTGCGCCCTGATCCGGACGTGAGCAAGTTCTTCGCGCAATGTTCGTAAATCCATTGGAAAAGAGGATCAACGATTACATTGTTATTTCCGATTGCCTTTGCCTGCCATTCTCATCCCTTTTATTGTGGCCTGTATCCAGATGTGTTGTTTCGCGCTGAGAGATCAAGTACCCTTATTCGTGGGACCAGAAAGTGGCAGAGAAAAAAAGAGACATTGAAATATTTTGGTCGCGTGTTGGAACGAGCAACAACTGTGGGAATGAAAAATTCGAGAATGCCAAACTCGTGGATAGTTATGTTAAAGATTGAGAAAAAGAGAGAAGGAGGGAGAAAAAAATGCGCAGATTTGAAAATAAGTCTGGAATTACGTATCGATGAACGAAAGATGCTTCGAGAACCATTCACGAAGTGGAAATTGAAAGAAGAAGTGGTTAAAAGATGTTTAGACTTTGGGGGTTTAAATGTCGAGATGCGTATTGCATCGGAGGTTCTATGGGTTCTCGCGGTTTCTGCTACTATAATACCCACCGATTCAGCGTTTATTTCGAACGGGACAAAACTGTGAGAACTCTCTGAGGAATTTCAAAGGGTGAAAGCTCTCTTTCACACCGCAAATCGTCTCGAGGTATAAGACAAATGGAGGGGCTATTGGGAGTGTAGAGTAGAAAGTGTATTTGGACGAAAAGATATCAGCCAATGTGTAAAAGGAAGGAGGATGTGAATTGAGGATAAAGGAAGGTTGAAAAGAGAAAGAAGAATGAACGATACCAAGATTTGCTGATGACCACCAAGATGATTTGGAGAAAAACAGCACAACGTGCCCGAGCTAATCGAAACGTTGGTCCGGTTCTTCAAACTTTTGGCACAACAAGGCGGGGGAAGAGCCTGACGGTTATTAAGGGGTTTCTCGTAATAATAACGCGTCTGGAAAGGAGAGAAACAGTAAGAGAGAGAGAGAGAGAGAGAGAGAGAGAGAGAGAGAGAGAGAGAGAGAGAGAGATGAACTGCACGCAGCAGCCGGAGGGAGTCAAAAGCATCAAAGCACATAGTGGCTGGACGATGTTATAGGCGAAGCGATTGTATATAGAGAAAGAAGAGTCAGGGAATATGGCCCGGGGCATAAAAATCTTTCATCCCGGTGAGGAATACCTCGAGTCTCGGGCAAACCACCGGTGGTGGACGCCCCCGACTCATGGGAACTTCCTCGGGGCAATATACCAGGGCATCCAAGAATACTCTCGTTCTTTTTTTCTTCCTGCCTCTTTCCTCATTGCTTTCTCTCTCATTCTCTTCTTCTGTGATGACGAGAGAGAGAGAGAGAGAAGTTTTCGACCGCCATAATTCCTCTCGATATTTTGCAAGAATTCAAGTCTCTCAGGCTTTACATTTTCAGCCAACAGTTGAATCAATGACGAAATCGGCAACGCCAATTCCGCGATAAACTAATTCTCAACTCGACTACAAACTCGTAGTTTTACTCCCGATAAATCATTCAGGGAGAAAGAGTTCAATCTCAGCAATAGGAACAGAAGGATAATATTGATAAAAGAAAAAAGCGCTTAAAAAAGAAGTAAGAATTGGAGGTCGAAGAGTATTGATGATGGGGGGGTGGATGCGAAGAAGGTAAGCAAAGAATCAGCCTATATGCGAGAGAGGTATGCGGGTGAGAAAGACCCGGAGGGGTCCTTGTGTGTTCCGCCCACGTTTAAGGTGCACACCGAGTGGTGCAAACCAACACTCTTCACCATAGCCGTAGCCGAAAGCGATATATATATCTATATATATATATATATATATATATATATATATACACATATATCCACCGCGTCTCTCCTTCCTACATATATAGAGTGTACTAAAAGTTGGCTCCAAATTTATGAGGTGAGTAGATCGTTAAATTTTGAAGAGAAAAGTTCTTAGCCATTTTTCTTTCCGATGCATCGTTCACGAGATATATCAATTAAGTCCCAATAACCAATCCGTGAAGAAGATGCGTAAAGTGGGGGAAGCTCCCCACTACGCACCACAGTCCACGCCCACTTTTATTCACGCGCTTGATTGACTGTCACCAATTAATTAATATTTCATTAACCACGCATCGGAGCCACAAATGACCAAAGACTTTTCTCTTCAGAATTTAGTGATCTATTCACTCCAGCTTGGACATAGTTTTTGTGTCATGCTGTATACACATTTATACATAAAATCCACATTTCTCCCGCACGCAGATCGGTAAAGTCCGTAGCGAAGTTTCACGATTCAGCGGCGAACTCGCGGGTGTATGACGAGGGAAAAAAGATGAGTTCTCTCTGGGTCTTCTCCACCTGCAAGAGAGCGCAACTGACGAGGCGGGCACACGCGATCCTCCAGTCTTTTTTTCTTTGCTTCTTTCTCTCCCTCTCTCTCTCTCTCTCTCGCTTTCTCGTATTTTTCTTGTTTCTCTCGAGTTCCGAAGACTTTGGTGGCGTGGTCGGTCTCGACCACCCCCGCGGGCACACGCCAGCATCACGCGAACTCCAAACGAAGCACCAGCAAGATTATGATGAGAAAGAAAGAGAAAGAAAGTGAAAAAGGCATTCTACGACGCATAAAAAAAGCAAAAAAGTGAAAAACCATACACCACCAGCCTTCGGCGGACTTGTGAAGAAAATTATTCGTGGACATGTTGGATCCAACAAGTGGAAATGCTTTTTAGTCATTAAAAGCGTACAAATTCTAATTTAATTCAGTAAAACTTGATATAATTCCGTAATTATTATTTTTATATACAACGACGAAAAAACAATCTCATTTATTTGAAAATATTGTTTAAATATTCGTGGAACATTTCAATTACTTTATTATTCAATGATCAAAAGAATCAATTTAATTGGATATTCTAATTAATTTAAAACGTAGTGCTCATAAGCAACCGGAAGATTTTAAGTTCTCTCCAGAGGCACGTACATGATCCTAAGGAGTGTTTCGAACCGAAGAAAATTCTTCATACTTCTGGACGTTCAATTACAGTAGGTAAAGCTAGTGGTAGTGATAATTTTCTGGATTTCTCTGTACGTGTTACAGGATCGTTGGCAAGAAAGTCAGAGTACGTCTCGTGCGGGCTGCCATAGCAGCATACACAAGAAAACGTCGTACATGTCGTCGTCGCTCATCTCAAGGAGGATTCCCGATCGTCCTGCTAGTTGTAGTTAGTAATAGTCCTTGTATATGAGTATGTGTGTATATATGCAGTATATCGTCTGTCTCGTGAGTCTCGGTCCCACGCTCCCTCGAACGTTACAAGTTCATCCTTGCCCGCCGGCATAAATGCTCCCGAATGGTAAATGCGCAGATTCCTCTTTCTTTCTCTCTCACTCAAATACCAGGTAAAATGTGCTAAGAGAGAAAAAGAGGAAGAGAGAGAGAGAGAGAGAGAGAGAGAGAGAGAGAGAGAGAGAGAGAGAGAGAGAGAGAGAGTAAAAGATCATTCCATGTTTCGAGCAACGTGCCACAGCAGCTTCTCCCTATCATTTGCTGGCCATATAGTCTCGTGAACAAAAATGGAGAACAGAGAGAAAGAACGAGAGAGATTAAACATTATTTTACGCGTGCACGTTACGGACGTTTTTGCATCGTGTTCTAAATCGAATATTATAATTATGAAAGGAATTTTAAGGCTTTTACTTATATTTCGGAGAGAACGAGATATATGTTTTCCGCTTCCAACTTATTTATACGTTGTGACTAATTTCGGGCAATTAGTCTCATTCGAGAGGATCGAAAATACAGTTATCCCGAGAGTTTCATCTTCGTGACCGATCGCATCCCAGCAGAGTGCAAATCGCAAATCCTTGGCCCTCTCGGGATACTAAAGTCATCCACTCAACATGATATTAACGATCCCCAGAGAGTGAGACAGAACGAGAGAGAAAGGATATGCTTCGAGAATCGTGACGATTCCACGATAGATCGCAAAAACCACCCAGAGTGATCTCAGCACCGATCGAGAAGGATCGATGACCATTATACTTTCATACCATCACAAAACACCAAAAAACAGACATTTCCAGTTTCAATTGAAGTTTTTTTGGATATAAAAAAACGATCATTTACTAAAACAGCGATTGAACAGTTTTTTATTAGTCAATGAATTTTGAAATATGTCTTAATAAATTGATTGAATAAACGTCCTATAATTATTTAGTACATTTATTCCAAAGCACGTAGCAATTAATTAAACCCGTTTAATTCATTAAGTAAGTTTATTAAAATTAAAAAGATTAAAAATGAAATTTACTGTAATGAATTTTTATACGTTTTGTGTGTCACCAACAATGATACAAACCAATTAATTGTTATAATTAAAATTTTCGGCAAATAATCTATTTCCGGTAACTGTCACGTGGAAGCGAATTATTCACGGATGTGTATGTCCAGTCATTCAATGGTCAGTGGTCTCGATCTCAGGATTGTTATTAATTAGGCAGTTGGTTGTCGGGTGTGTGCCAGGTGGACGGATTCACCTGCAGTCCCGATGCTCACGGGCTCCACAAAGACATATATACACAAACTGACTATCTCCTCGTACATTTCAACCACGTCAACCATCATCGGACAATCAGCTTACGAGCTATCTGCGGTATTTCGAGAACACCAAGTGACTCAAGCTTTCGAAACGGACTACCATAAATTTAGCCGCGTGTAACTTCAAATTTTTAACTTTTCAATTTCCGATATCGGAAGGAGGTTGCTTAGTGGTCACTGGTAGTGCAATTAAAACGCTTAGTGGTTAAGGATTTTTAATAAATACACTGTAAAAAATTTCCGTATGAAAATTAATACACATGTATAGGAAGTTTTTACGCGGATACCGTACATGAAAATTCAGATACGCTGAGGAAAATTGAGAGACGCGGTATTTTAATGAAACGAGCACTGTTCAGTAAAATTAATATACTTGTGTATTTGAAAAATCATATACATGCAAGAAATGTTGACTTTGTGCATATTAAAAACGCGAAACATCAACTAATATTACTATACTGGTATATTAAAGTTCACGTTACCAGCATAGTAATTTTCAGATTCAAGATTACTAAATTTCAGGCACCGTATAACATTTTAGCATTACATATTTCTACGATATTTCTAGAAATGTATCATAAAATTTGGTGATCCTTTTTGAATATTAATATACGAATGAATATTAAATAAATTCAGCTATTATGAGTTTTTAAGGGGAATACATTAATTGATGTACTATTGTGTTCGATTTTTTAAAGTTGAAGATCGAAATCATGCAGACATCTCAAGAAATTAATTAGAGTGACTTATGACCACTTGATGCCGTGGCAATCAAGTCGAGCAATTATCACCGTAAAAATTTTTATTATAATCTCAACATCTTGTGTTAAGTTTGGTGTTTACCATTTTCATGTTTTACACAATTTTCTTAGATTCGAGCGACTTGTATATATCCTCGTCCGAAGCACGTGCCTCCTATGAGAAAGTCGATGCTCTGCGCCACGCGGTGGCCAGAGCGCGAAGCACGGTGCCCACAGAGCGTTACGAATTTCCTACACTTGTGTATTAATTTTAATATTGAGATTCTTATAATTAATACATAGGCAAATGAATTTTAATACACGGATTTTTTTTTTATACTGCAGGGTATATTAATTTTCATTCCCATTTTTGTACCGTATTTTTAAGAGATAGAGTTATGATGGGAAATAACATGTATCGTATTATTAACATTCATGTGTATCTTATTTTTCAGTCAACTGTCAAGAAAAGTGAAGATCATATTGTAATTTTAATAGATTGTTGATAGTAGATGAATTCATATACATTTGTATTAATTATCAATCAAACATATGATTTATTTCAATGCATGTCCACAAAATTTTCAGATTTCATATGAATATTCAATGTTATGCATCTTAAATTCCACATCAGTAACTAAAATTTATGTTCATATTTCAATTTTGGCATACGAGTGCAATAATTTTCATTTCATACACCCGGTTTGTAAATTTCATTTACCGTTGTATTGTAAAAGTATTGTAAATTTCATATATTTTTTAACAGTGTAGATAATCAAAAGTTTCAGCATAAAGTTAGCCGAAATTATTTCCCCAATTTTTGTTTTTACCATTATTTAACGTGCTACTTCCAATCGGAGTGCAACTGAGCTCCTTCGGAAGCTTACAAAATTTGCTGTCAATCACGATTTTCCAGTTTTGATACGGTGAACATGCGTTTCAAGTGCGCATGACTGTACAGAAAAAAATTGAATACATCGGTTATTATGAATTTGGACTAACTCTTTCTTCTTCTGGAATAAGAAAATAATAATATTCCTTCGTGTTACACCAACATTTCTTCGCGTAATACTCAAATTCTTCTGTCGGAAGCTATTTCAGAATGATCACCGATAAAATTATTTATCTTCTCCCACGCATACATTTTTTTAAGTTCTCCGATAGACTGGTAACTGAGGATTTCAGTTCATAAAAGAACTTCTCAATTTGGACACCAAATAGATTCTGTTGATTGAGACTAATAAAAATAAAATTGGTTGACAAAAATTATCTAACCGGCTAAGTTTACATCGGCAGCTAATCAAATCTTTAAATTACTTTTCTCATATTTTTTTTATATAAGTTGCATTATCTTAGGCTGCAATTCATCTATTTGTGACCGCCAAACGATTCAGTATCAATTAAGAACGATGTTTAAATCATTCCATGCAAAATAAAAATGTTTTTATCTTTGTGCTAAAACTTTTAAAAAACTATTAAAAATTATTAATCATACCACTCGTTTTAATAACAAAAACTGCAATGTTAAAAATTCGAAATTGCACAGCTAATTTTATGGTAGTTCGAAACGCCCCGAGGCTATTTCGTATCCGTATGAGGGTCGAACGAGCATGACATCTGACCCACATCCGGACAGTATTCACGTTTTTTAAACACCAGATGCGAATCTTGAAAAATTTGCAAAGTTAAATCGAACACATGCTCGAATTAGGTTTTTCTCCAATTTTCGTATTTTCAGTGTTTTATTAGTTTATCTTTTTCAAACTTTATAACACATTTATTTTGAATCATTCAAGTATATTTTAATTCAATATTTTTTTTACAAATTCGCTGTTAAATTGAAACAACTTTTTAGGTGTTTTCAAGCGGTGATTTTCATAGGTCAAAGTGTGAAATCTTGATTAATTATCTCTGTGCTAATGACATCAATTAAATTGACGGTGATGAATCTTGAATTTTATAAATTTAGCGTAAATATCGTGAGACTAATTCCGGAAGTGAAGAATCACGACCCTGACCGACCTACAGAAGTATTAACCGAGATTTCCGAGCTCGTTCAAGACGTCCAGTATCTCATGATTTATTTCGCGTCCGCGAGATAAAATTTCGCCCAAGAAGATTTACGGTAAGATTTTGTAGGAGCGATAATGCCCCATTTATTTATCTGTATGTTTCGATCGCGGTGATTCACAATCGCGGACAGTCGCGATTTAAGGGTGCTTGAAGATGTTGTGTTTTTTTTGTTCGGCTTTTTCTTCTTATTTTTTTGCTTCGAGTCTGAAACAACCGAGCATACAAAACCCTTTTAATACAAGACTCGTGTGTCTTCGTTTCGAAAGCTTATCCAGCGTCACGATCGCTCTTCTCTCGCTACCGGGGTGAGAACACGAGATTGTTCGGCCAACTAAGAATTATAGGTACGCGGTGTTAACTCTTCCAAGCCCACTTAAACCCTTGCCCAAGCTATATAACAAAGGCTACCACATCCTCAAACGTCACATTAGTTCTCTCAATGATCTCTCAACTCTTACAGCATGCACACGCCCTTTTTTCTTCATTCAATTTTCGAAAACCACCCCCAAATCGTCAACGAAACAATCTTTCAAGATTCTATCTACAAATTATACATGTATCAATGTCTTTCGTGATAGATATTAGAAATTATAATTTCATCGCATAGAATCGAACAACTTCAACATCGCATCTTCCAGCAACTGATGGTCTTTCTTTACCTTTTTCAATCCAGATCGTGTTCTAAGATACATATTGCGAAATTATATATTTTTTAGATCAATTATCGATCCCATAAATATGGCCGTTACTCCTACATCGTAAAAAGAAATAGATAACTAAAAAAATGGCATCGTATGCAAGAATTACGAGTACGTATCGTATAATGACACCTTTTATGCCCTGAGGGCCTCAATAATGGAAACGTTCTGAGCCTGAGAGAATGACGTTAACGTCCATTGCCTGACGCGTGTTTAATGTTCGCAGACTGTATGGGGTTTTTAACACGAAATCAACGATTTTTCAATTTCCTCAAGAAATGGCTCATTCATGAATTACGATTAGAAAAGCTACCTTCAGTCCTTTTGTGAAAATATTTCTAATTTTCATTGGATAGTTAACAACAAAAGTGGTAAATCATAAATGACAAATTTTATTTGAAAAAATACGTTAATCAGTTAGTAAATGCATAGAAAAATGCCAGCATTCCAATTAAATTTCTTGATCGAAAACGATCGACTTAATTCTCGAAAAAATCCAAAAATAATTAGGTTAAAAGTTAATTAATAAAAAGAATTCTTTGCATTCCAACTAATCACAAAAATGAAAAAAAAAAATAAAAATAAAAAAAAACACTACGAAAATTGATATGAAAGGGAATGAAAATAAGATATAAAATTCGAAGGGTCCCGTATAAAAAACGTATATGGTATAAAAGAGGCTATAGGGCACCAGGCTTACGGCAGGCGGCAGCACTTTGTGTGGCTTCGTAAATGGCGTTGCCAAAGGCTCTCCCGGAGGCGAGCGTCGAAGCGCAAAAAGAAATGATACCCGAGTTCTTTTACGTAGCAGCGATGTACGCACGAGGTAGACCGAAATTAAAAAGAAAAAGAGAACGAATGAAAAAGAAAAATGTTGGCTCGAAACGCGCACCTGTAATAAAACGCCATAACGTTTTCGATTCTGGCAATTTCGCGGTTTACCACGTGTGTATACAGTACCAATGTATAAAGTCGTTTCTCCGTGCCACAACGTAATAATGAACCACGAAAACTGATGATAAAGTGAAATGAACGATTATTAAAAAGCTTACAGGTGTTTATCGCACCATTCTGCAGTCTCGTATCGTTTGAACCATCGATTTTTTCCCCCATAGCACGAGGCACTCTACATTTTTCATTTATCGTTCGATTCAAGTCAATTTTCAACACGCATTTTTCAAATTTTATGAGCAATTGAATGATAATAGGATTTCATTGAAATTCGGTCAATTTTTCATTCTAATCGAAATAAAAAAATCTGCAGGCCGATGAAAAGAATTTTAAGGGTGATAAATACGGTTTAGTCAATGGTTTTTTCGCCATATAATTAAAGCAATATTGTAAAATATAATTAATTAATAATTCGTAATAAAATTTAGATAAAATATTTGACTTTATTAACTTTAAGAATTTTGTTCATTTCGAATATTTGTCACTGAAAATAAAGACTTCCGGGAGTGTCAAAATAGCAATTTAAGAAAATTCTCCTCAGGCGTAATTTTCAGAGTCCAATTACGCCCGAAGCGCAAATGCAAATTTCTTTCGACCGGTGTTCCCAATATCTTCGCCATTTTGTTTCACGATCCATAAACTCGAAGCATGGCAACAAAATGTTAGTCACTTACAAAGACGTTTGAGGGATCGAGCGCGTTCACAAAGAAATTTGACATGCACACATGGTAATGCGACCACAAAATTGGTCGCTCTCTGACTCTCCCTTAAACAGTACTTTCTCGCGTGGCTCATCATACGAGTCATTTTCCTTTCTTTTACTCCATCGAGCTCGAGCTTCTGAAGTGCTCGCGTGCTCAACCCGAACTTCCGGTTCCGGCGCGTGCTCCCTCAGAAATACGTTCTCAAATGCAAGATTCGAACGTGCACGTGCACACAAATTTGTGTACAGGGTGTCCAAAAATATTAGAAATTTAATGTCAAAACCCTGAAGCTCGCACATTTGAATAAAATTTTATCACAAATCCGTCATTTTCATTTTTTAGGAATAATTTTTTTCCTTAACTTTCGATATCGATATACATAAGTATAAAAAGCTGACGAAATTGAATAAAAAAACAACGAATTAGTTGGTCGTTTCGCGAATTAAACGTTTTCATTGATTTGCCAATTTTTTCTCCATATGGAGACATTTTTTGCTAGAGTCTGAATTGGGTTGGAAAAATCCTTTCAGAAAAATGTGTAATTGGCAAAAATATTTAGTTGCAAACTCGAGAAAAAAAATGATTTATTGATGAAAAATTGCAGTTCCAATCGTTTTTCTCCGAAATCGTTGAAAAAAATGATTCATTGAAACAAATGTTTTCTAATCCAGAGCTAGTAAATTTACAGCCCGCACACCCCGTACTTATATATGTGAAGACAGTATATAGAGCACATATTTACTTCTCCCCATTTTGATGTGCATTCAGCTCGCCCTTTGCCTCGCCACAGCAAGCACCAGAGGGAATAAAAAAGGAATAACAAAGCTGGCCCAGTGAGTTGCACCTGACGTGTCGAGGGTTGGCAAGAGCCGCCTCTTTCACGTAGATCTTATGCAGATAAAGATGTTAATAGACTCCTCGACGAATTGAGACGGAGCCGATGCACTATCGTACACGCTAATTCATGTTTTTTATCTTCCATTGCGTTTTATCGTATCGAAGAGTTTCTAAACATCGTTTATCAAATAATCAACGGATATTTCGAATCCAAAAATGTTACAAATCATTCTTAATAGCGTTGAAAAAAATCTCCATTGTCGAATGGTAATTTTGTTGTAAATTTATACAATTATTTTTATCATTGTATTTAAATTATTAAATTGATTACAACACTTCAGTTTAATTGTATTTTTTCCCTAAAAATGGATTCTGAGAATTCAAAAAGTTTCTTCAACATCCAAAATCGGTCATAAATCTTTTGAGAACCTTTTTTCTGACCAATCTTTGAAAAAAGTTGTAATTGAAAAAATAATTACAAGAAAATTTCGAATATGCTGCAGCTCCCATAAGACTGACACGAAATTTTGAACTTTTTGGTCCTAAATTATGTACCCTCGTTGAGGTTTGCGTCGCAGTGAGTTGGGTACGAAGTAGAATGGAGGAACAAGGCTGTTTGAGAGGTCAAATAGAATTAAACGTTCCCCAACGGTCGCACATGTATGTAACGAGGGTTTTTATCTGAAGACTGTAATACGCGTATAGAAAAATGATCGAGGAGTGACTGTGATCATCGCCAAATGTCGGCATAATGCTCAATAAAAGAACCACATGGCCGCCGTATGCGTGTCTCGATCGAAGTATACCGACAACTGGCTTATTCTCAAATTCTCCATTTAGGACGATACTTGATGAGCGATTGATGGCTGAGTAACGAAATAATTCGAATGCGATTTATTCAAATTGAGTGAAATGAGAATTTGTTCGATGTTATTGGATTAGGGGATGCCGGAAGTGAAATAAAATACAAAGTTTAAACAGAGCAATGATTTCTTTTATTATTTCTACGTCTGTACTAAATAATAGCTGTCGAAGAACTAAACGACGGAGTGGCCAAAAGAGTGGCCCAAACAAAAAAAAAAGAACAAAAAGGCCCTGCGTCTCGATCTTTTGTTTCTCATTTGTATATTTTACCTTTCGTAACCGATTTTATAAACCTTTCTAGAACAACCTCAATGCATTCTCTTTCTTAAACCATATACATTAAGGGGCCAGTCCACTTTGGAGCCACGAAAAAAGGCTATTTTCGCGATTTCTTTTTGAGGATTTTATAATAGATATGAATATAAAAGTTGTTGGGCTTGATAAATAAAGTCTTGAAATACATTAAAAAAAAAATGTTTAATTAATTTTTATTCATTTTTAAGTACAAAAACTATAGTTTAACGTAACGCCTCAAAAATAGGTGGGCTAGGTAGCTCCATCACAACTCGGCAACGGCTTGCCTGAAACAAAAAAATCATGGTTCATTAGATTCAGTATGATACCAGCTACAAAATGACCCTCGGATATAAAGTTTTATCAAAAAATAAAAAAATGGCAGATAGAAAACGAAAAAAGTAAAAAAAAAAACGCGTTTTTTTCGCAGTTTTTCACAAAAAAAAGAGTAAAAATCAAAATTTTAAAACCATCGAGGGTCATCTTATTGCGAATCATGTTTACGATATGTGGTTCAAATTTCAAGAAAATCGGTTTATTAGTTTTAGAGATACGATGGAGCGAGATTTTGAAAACGTTGTTTCGAGAAAAACGCGTTTGAAGTTTATACGCTCAGGTATACGAAATGAGGTTCTGACGTTCAGGTAAAAAAAAAAATACTTAGAGAGCTCGGATTTTCATAAAATTTTGACACAATATTTCTGAATGTATGTACTTTCGAAAACAGTAAAAAAAAATCGATTTTTTGAAATTTTCAATGTGAACTGGCCCCTTAATCATAGCGTTTTATATCAAATAAATTCTTACATTGCTTGATTATTTGTGCTCATATTCCAACGCACGTCACTTTTTCAAATGTAATAACAGGGATAAAAAATAACGACATAACGAAATTATTTATTGAATAATTTAAACGAAATTCGTCATTATTTTTGCGTGAAAATCAGTACGAATGACAAAATCTCACTAACGAAAAAGGACGAAGGAAGGAAAAAAGTTCAATCAAAGTAATTAAAGTGCTGCTAACGAGGAAACGAGTACAATCTCTCGTACGTCGAACCAAAGTGGCCATATGCTCGTACAAACAGCACGTTAAAGAGAAAAACAAGACAAATACATGCTAGAAAAAAAAGGCGAAGGAGGGAAAAGGACAGTTGGAAAGAGAAACATGTGAAGAAAAGAGAGATCTTCCGGTGAAGGGAGGGAGAGCAAAGAGCAAAGTGTATATCGCATGAATCACGATCCGTAGTTACACTGGCGCCAGGAATTGCGTCGAGCCATATACGTAGGCTCATCTCGAGCTCCTTTCGGATAAGGGTAACTGTTCGCAGACTTGTAGTCAGAACTCTTGGTACTTGCCTTCGTGTACTTACATCTACAGTTACTATAGATATATATATATAGATATTTTTATATAAGGACGTTAAGATATGAAAAAGACATACAAGCCGTATAAAGATATTATAAAAAGGCAGTAAAAAATGGTCGATCCCCACTGTTATAAAATCCTTTAAATAAAAACTGCCTCTTTCCATATTATAATTAATATTTCAATAAAATAGAAAAATATGATTAAAACAATTCATTTCCAATATTAAAATCAATCAAATCGAAAAACAATATAATTTTTCAAATATTGTTAAAAATAAAAATGAATTTTCGTCGAATAATTAGTTAATTTTATCAATCGATTTCTTTATTGTTATTTTGTTGAATAAATCTCTGAGAAAATGGAAAGGAAGAAGAATCGTGTGGAATAATACGAAAAATGAGGAGGGTTTGATCGAATTAGCACAAAATACTTTTAGCAGAGCACATAAATTTGAATACGTATGCATTGTGGGATATATATATATATATATGGAGAATAAAGCTGAAACAGCGAGTTTAATGCTCGGTGTTGTTGTTACCAGAGGTATACTCGAGGCCCATAGTCATCGTCGGTAAATGCTGCACCCATATGCATAATAGTCGCCGTAGACCTCGCGCGTAAGTTATAAATGCACGCACGTGCATTACATCGTATCGTGAAAGAATGAATCGAGCGAAGGAGCAAAGGAGAGAAAAAGAGCAAAGAAAATAAAAAAGAAAGAGGAGAAAAATTGCAGTGATTCCTTGGAAGTGGGAGGGAATGATACACCAATTGCACTCTCGCTCTTCTGGCTGTGTATATACGTATATTTGTCCATATATATATATATATATAATTATATATAAAAACAGAAAATATCGCTCGAGGCTCAAACACTCAGCAGTTTTCCCATGCACCCTGAATCGAGGTCGACTTGGCTCGCGCCGCCAACGGCGCTATCGTTGTCGACGTCGACATAGTCGTCCTCGTCGTCGTCGTTCTCGTTGTCGTCGCGCTCGTTCGACCAACAGAGTTTGTTCATTCATAATCGCCAGTCCCGTTAATGATGTCATGCGAGAGGATTGTAATTAGACGTTGTCACGCCGTTTTCTCTCCCGTGTATGATCAACGAATCATCTACGCGTATTGGTCCTAGTGGGGCAGAATGGACCACTCAGAAAAAAATATCAATGTATTTTGGTATAAATTTATGGTTTTTTTTTCATTGTTACCAATTTATCGCTAATTGTCTTATCGAATATAAAAGAACTAGGAGAAAGAATGAAAATCTAATTTCATTATTGCAGTGAATTTGTATTTTTACACTTGTAATGCTTAACCGCAACGAATCGTTCATTT
The DNA here is from genome assembly GCA_963989365.1 of Rhimphoctona megacephalus. Taxonomy (NCBI): domain Eukaryota; kingdom Metazoa; phylum Arthropoda; class Insecta; order Hymenoptera; family Ichneumonidae; genus Rhimphoctona; species Rhimphoctona megacephalus. Next base: position 21,644,862 of record OZ022422.1, read on the forward strand.
TAACCCATTTTACGTAATTTACGCGTATGTGTATCAAGGGATTCGCCTCTGGGGACTAAATGCGAAGACGAGAGCGGCCTGTACGGCGCCATACTCTGGACAAGTACCAATCTCGATCAATCGCCACGTCAAAGAATAATCCACGTTCCATTTCTTCCGCGTTGTATGAAAAATTCTTATAGAGGCGATACCATCAGATAAGAAAAATAAATGAAATAAATTCGGATTTGAGTCAAGATAATTTTATGAATTTTAGGCATTTCCCACGTTTTCAATTTTTCTGCAAGGTAAATTTCTTCTTTTTCTTTTTGTAAATAACCTGCATTTTTCCACACTGGATATAAAAATGATAGAAGTTCAGATCCATAAATAAATGGTAAAAAAATATTGCTCGTATTTTTTCCTGAACCAAAAATAAACACTGCTGTGACTATTAGACTAATTTTAAAATTTATTAAAAAATTTATAAAAAAATTGTTCACCCACATAAAGTTTGGTCCTATAATAGCACCAACTGTCAAATGCGTTCAGATTCCGTCTCTTGTTATAACGATTGTGCCTGAGAGAAGAAGAAAAATGGAATGATCCAAGAATACGAGAAAATCTGAGCAACGGTTATAAATAATAAAAACTTGTAGATTCAAATGTCAAGGGATTTATGAAACGAGAGGCCTGCCGGTGCGCGAAAATATACTGATTAAGCGTTGTCACACGGTTTTCAGTATGCGTGGGCGTAATACCTAATTGCAACTCTGACACTTGGTGAGTTTGTTCTGGGTGAGCTGCTGAGTGAGAAGCGAGAACGAGGAATTGAAACCGTGCGAACCCACCCGGTTTCTACTTTACGACTATACTTGTATATCTATTCCCTTCATATATATATGCAACGCATTCTATACATACGGCTTGTTTTTTTCATTTCATTACAAGCGTTAATTAAACGTCGACTTACAGTACACGATGTATAAAATATACAGTTGAAATCGTTCGCCTTTAGCGATACGTGAGAGCGGTAATTTTATTTTATTTCTTTGCAATAATAACAAAAATAAAATTAAAGAAAAAACAAACATATCAAATGCAATTTATCTGCAAAAATGCATCAGTACGTTTATGAAAAGAAATCTGCATTAATACAATTTCACGTTTAGCCTTACAAAAAAGAAAGGTCTAAGACACCAAATGCTGAAGATTAAGGCATTACATACGTCCAGAATTTTCAAAAAATCGATTTTTTTTACAGATTATTATTCTCTATAGTTTTAGGCGTATTTCTGTGTAAGTCGATTGTAAAAATTGCCCATAGATCGAAAGTTATTATAGAAAACGTGACTGCCCAACGAGAGTCTGATGCGCGCACTTGAAACTTTAAATGCATTTTTCTCAAAACTACTTTTTCTGGCACGGTCTGCATGATAACTCATACAGTTTTTAATATTTTTTGATGCTTTTTTTTTTTTTTAATATTCAAAATTGTTTTCTCTATAGTCTGTCGAGTCGGATTTTTGATGTTGTGATTAAAAAATTTTATGAACATAATTAAAGTGTGACATTTATGACACAAAATGCACACTTTTTTTTAAACTGCCGACAATTGCCAAAATTTTTCGAATTTCAAAAATCCGGCTCGACAGACTATAACTAAAACTTTATTTTACAAGAATTTTTTTACGTTTTGCAGATCCATCAGCATTTCAAGAAGAAATGATGCAGACCGTGGAGCAACTTTTTTTTCATAGTGCTTCGAGAAACGTGATTTTTTATGTTATAATTTTTGAAAAAAAAAAATGAAAAATTTTTTTTTATAAAGTTTAAATACTAATAAACAATGTGTGAAAATTATTTTTATTAATTTCTATTGCTATCTCTTCTAAAAACAGTTTTTCTTTTAGCGCGTTTTAGGCGCTGCTGGACGTATGTAAGGCGTTAATTTTAAGAAATATCATAAATCCTGGTAAAAATTGATTTTTGAAAGAAAAATTGGCCAAAAAGTTTTTCTTATTGATTTATATTGCACGGTATTGGTCGTGGAATTCGGTACAAAAAATTCATACAACGTATCGAAAATAAACACTACAAAGTGCCATTTATAGTTTGCAATAATAATAATATATAGATATATGTGTAATTTATCCTCGACAGGCACATTGGAGGTAGAGTCTCGTCGCGTAGCGATCCAAATAGCTCGAATGTCCGGGGCAGTATGGCGCCAGAACCGCGACGACGGTAACTTTATATCAAGAGAAAGAAAAATCCTCTACTCCTCCTCGATACGAAACATACATACACACACGAGAGCGAGCCCATGAACACCGGTGATTCTCTCGTTCCACAATCGTCGCCACCTCGACGCCTCGACACACACACACACACACATGTATGCATACGTAACGCATACTTCGAAATCCCACGTGCAGTCTTGCCGTCGCACAAAATAGTTCACCAAAAAGAAAAGAAAAACAAAAAACAAAACACAAAACACGGCAAATTAAAAAAAGTACAGGTTGGTTCCTCGTCATTTTTCAGTCGTCAAGAATCACGAATCAGCAAATCAAATGTACGGGTATCAAAAAGCTTGTTTTTTTTTTTATGGTCATTATTGTTCTTGTATTTTTATTGACAAATAAACAAAGTTCAGACAACAGTAAATTTACTCTTTTCCCAACAAAGCTTATATAGCTACAACGCTAATTAAAGTATATTTTAATTAATTGAATAACGAAGTGCTATTAAAACAACAAAGCCAAAGAATGCAGAGATATTCAATGTTTTTAATCATTTATTTTCGTTGATTTATTTGTTTGGCTTCTGACTTTAAAAGTCGTTCTATTTCGACTAAAATGCTCCAAGAATATGATGTTCTTTTTAGATGTGTATTTAATACAAATGACTATTATTCGATATGCACTCAATATTTTTTTTTTTCCTAGTAAATTAATTGACTTTGCTTCCTTTTAAAAAATTTGTTGGATTTTAAGTAAAGTGTCCTATACACGGGTACGTAAGAGGTAGAGAAGCTTTCGATGTAAAAAACGAAGCGAGGCGACATCTACGCATGTGTACTCCGTTAAGACTTAACGAGAGTACCCTCAATGTTGTATAGCGTATGGCAAAAGCACACAAACGCGATATATTTATACCCCGTGTAGCTTTTAAGAAAGAGAGAGAGAGAGAGGGGAGAGTCGAACAGCTCGCGGCACATCTGTTTCCACGGTGTCGCGTTCTCCTCGTTCTCTTCATCCACCCCGTGGTCCCACGTGTGTCGCGCGCCCACGAAATTAGAACGTTCGCCACGAAAATACAACTGAAGAGAAGACGGCTGCTGCGCTTCTCTCTCATCGTCGTCATCATCGTATCTCCTTGGCTCCTACCTATAGATCTCTAACATCCGGATTTCCCGACGGAATTTCGGTCTCGTAACTCCCACTTACGTCCCAACTAAACATTCACCCTTTCGTCCAACTTTTCCATTTGTTTTTTAGTCGAATAATTAGTCTCAACTATTTTTTTATTTGATGCGAAATTAATTTTTATTATGTCAGGATTGTTTGGAATTTGTTTCACTCGAAGACTCGGGACTCTACATTTTTATTGGAAAATATTTCTTTTGCATATTTTTTATTACTTTTCTTGACATTACAATCAATTTACGAAGGTATTCGCTGGAGGGGAATTAAATTTGTGGACGGAATACAACATTTATGTAGAATTATGTTTAACTAAGTTCAATTGACAGTTAAGAAAAGATGAAGCTTTTATATTTCTGAATAAAATACGTTTTTGATGAGAACTATCATTTCTAGTATAATCAAATTCCATGGTAATTACAAGGCCGATTATATTTCGACGGAAAGAAAAGATTGCTATAAAAAAAGTGCCTTCGATCGATAAGCTTAAGAAATAATGCTTTTTCACCCACAGGCAATGAATTTCATTTTCTTTTTATTCCAGATCATTTTTATTTCTTATTCATTGTATCTCTTCCTTCGCATCCTTCGAATATCGCGATATTCTCATATACTCTCTCGTTCTTTGGTATTCTCTTTAGCTATGTGTAGCTCGGTAGCTGGAGAGTTCGCGAGGGATCCACCTCTCGACAGAGTGTAATGAAGTAGCAGAAGAGAGCTCGGGATGAGAAAGAAGATCCTTGGCTCATGCGGATTTCAGTAATTGGAAGCTATCCGAACGTATTAATTCGCGCCCTCGAGCATCAAAAACGAGC